>JAPKLY010003026.1:0-20896 GCA_026898435.1 Prunella vulgaris | reverse complement strand
AAAATTTTGTACATTATTTATAGGGCAAATGAGCCTCTTATTAAGGAATGTGTTTGCAACTATTTTATTGTAACAATCTTTTGGGTAATTTACATATAGGTTAAAAAAAATCACTATATTTATAAATATATTTTGTGCAGAAAAAAATTTGCATCTATGCAGAAAAAAATTGTGCTTCTGTGCAAATATTGTGAACCTATTTGTAATTATACTGATATTTTTAAATCTATATATAAATCACACTTATCTTTTCTGACATTAATTACAAATTGGTTCTGTGCAGAAAAAAATTGTACTTCTGTTCAATTATTGTGAATTAATTTGTAAATATAGTGATTTTTTTGAACCTATATGTAAATCATCCTTAATTTATTTGGTCTCATATAATGAGATGATCTCATATAAATTTGTCTGTATTTAAACCTTATATTCTATATCTCAAATCTCCAAAAAATAGCTAAACGTCGTCGTGTTATATCCTTGTATTTGCCACGTGTTTAAAATTATTCAATAAATTTTATCTCTGTATTTGGCACGTGTTTAAAAATTTCCAGCAATAATTTTTTTTAAACGACGTCGTTTTGTATGCCCTTTTCACAGTGTGGAAGGTGGTTGGCAACACCATTAGGAAATTTGGGGATGAATAATAGCTAGATTAATTAATTAATCACTCTATAATTGTGAGGATGGGTGGTGAAAAACTTTCAAAATTTTGTACATTATTTATAGAGCAAATGAGCCTCTTATTTAGGAATGATTTTGCAATTTTTTTATTGTAACTATCTTTTGGGTGATTTACATATAGGTTAAAAAAATCACTATATTTATAAATAGGTTTTGTGTAGAAAAAAAAAAGTGCATATGTGCAGAAAAAAATTGTGCTTCTGTGCAAATATTGTGAACCTATTTGTAATTATAGTTATTTTTTTTGAATCTATATATAAATCACCCTTATCTTTTCTGACTTTAATTACAAATTGGTTCTGTGCAGAAAAAAATTGTAAATATTGTGAATTAATTTTTAAATATAGTGACTTCTTGAACCTATATGTAAATCATCCTTACTTTATTTGGTCTCATATAAAGGGATGAGCTCATATAAATTTGTCTGTATTTAAACCTTATATTCTATATCTCAAATCTCCAAAAAATAGCTAAACATCATCGTGTTATATCCTTGTATTTGCCACGAGTTTAAAAATTTCCAATAAATATTATCCTTGTATTTGCCACGTGTTTAAAAATTTCCAGCAATAAATTTTTTTAAACGACGTCGTTGTGTATGCCCTTTTCACTGCGTGTAAGGTGGTTGGCAACACCATTAGGAAATTTTGGGGTGAATAATAGCTTGATTAGTTAATTAATCACTCAATTATCGTGAGGATGGGTGGTGAAGAACTTTTAAAATTTAGTACATTATTTATAGGGCAAATGAGCACTTATTTAGGAATGTTTTTACAATTATTTTACTGTAACAATCTTTTGGGAAATTTACATATAGGTTAAAAACAAATCACTATATTTATAAATAGGTTTTTTGCATAAAAAAATCTGCATCTGTGCAGAAAAAAATTGTGCTTCTGTGCAAATATTGTGAACCTATTTGTAATTATAGTGATTTTTTTAAATCTATATATAAATCACCCTTATCTTTTCTGACATTAATTACAAATTGGTTCTGTGCAGAAAAAAATTGTACTTCTGTTCAAATATTGTGAATTAATTTGTAAATATAGTGATTTTTCTGAACCTATATGTAAATCATCCATAATTTATTTGGTCTCATATCATGAGATGATCTCATATAATTTTGTCTGTATTTAAACCTTATATTCTATATCTCAAATCTCCAAAAAATAGCTAAACGTCGTCGTGTTATATCCTTGTATTTGCCACGTGTTTAAAAATTTCGAATAATTTTTATCCTTGTATTAGCCACGTGTTAAAAAATTTCCAGCAACAAATTTTTTTAAACGACGTTGTTTTGTATGCCCTTTTCACAGTGTGGAAGGTGGTTGGCAACACCATTAGGAAATTTGGGGGTGAATAATAGCTATATTAATTAATTAATCACTCTATTATTGTGAGGATGGGTGGTGAAGAACATTCAAATTTTTGTACATTATTTATAGAGAAAATGAGCCTCTTATTTAGGAATGGTTTTGCAATTATTTTATTGTAACTATCTTTTGGGTGATTTACATATAGGTTAAAAAAATCACTATATTTATAAATAGATTTTGTGCAGAAAAAAAAATTGCATCTGTGTAGAAAAAAATTGTACTTCTGTGCAAATATTGTGAACCTATTTGTAATTATAATGATTTTTTTGAATCTATATAAAAATCACCCTTATCTTTTCTGACATTAATTACAAATTGGTTCTGTGCAGAAAAAAATTGTAAATATTGTGAATTAATTTGTAAATATAGTGACTTTTTTGAACCTATATGTAAATCATCCTTAATTTATTTGGTCTCATATCATGAGATGATCTCATATAAATTTGTCTGTATTTAAACCTTATATTCTATATCTCAAATCTCCAAAAAATAGCTAAACGTCGTCGTGTTATATCCTTGTATTTGCCACGTGTTTAAAAATTTCCAGCAATAAATTTTTTTAAACGACGTCATTTTGTATGCCCTTTTCACAGTGTGGAAGGTGGTTGGAAACATCATTAGGAAATTTGGGTGTGAATAATAGCTAGATTCATTAATTAATCACTCTAAAATTGTGAGGATGGGTGGTGAAAAACTTTCAAAATTTTGTACATTATTTATAGAGCAAATGAGCCTCTTATTTAGGAATGATTTTGCAATTTTTTTATTGTAACTATCTTTTGGGTGATTTACCTATAGGTTAAAAAAATCACTATATTTATAAATAGGTTTTGTGTAGAAAAAAAAAAAGTGCATCTGTGCAGAAATTGTGCTTCTGTGCAAATATTGTGAATTTATTTGTAATTATGGTTATTTTTTTGAATCTATATGTATATCACCCTTATCTTTTCTGACATTAATTACAAATTGGTTCTCTGCAGAAAAAAATTGTAAATATTGTGAATTATTTTGTAAATATAGTAATTTTTTTGAACCTATATGTAAATCATCCTTAATTTAATTGGTCTCATATCATGTGATGATCTCATATAAATTTGTCTGTATTTAAACCTTATATTCTATATCTCAAATCTCCCAAAAATAGCTAAACGTCGTCGTGTTATATCCTTGTATTCGCCACGTGTTTAAAAATTTCCAATAAATTGTATCCTTCTTTTTGCCACGTGTTTAAAAATTTCCAGCAATAAATTTTTTTAAATGACGTCGTTTTGTATGCCCTTTTCACATTGTGGAAGGTGGTTGGTAACACCATTCGGAAATTTTGGGGTGAATAATAGCTTGATTAATTAATTAATCACTCTATTATTGTGAGGATGGGTGGGGAAGAACTTTTAAAATTTTGTACATTATTTATAGGGCAAATGAGCCACTTATTTAGGAATATTTTTGCAATTATTTTATTGTAACAATCTTTTGGGAAATTTACATATAGGTTAAAAACAAATCACTATATTTATAAATAGGTTTTTTGCAGAAAAAAAACTGCATCAGTGAAAAAAAAATTGTGCTTCTGTGCAAATATTGTGAACCTATTTGTAATTATAGTGATTCTTTTAAATCTATATATAAATTACCCTTATCTTTTCTGATATTAATTACAAATTGGTTCTGTGCAGAAAAAATAGCTAAACGTCGTGGTGTTATATCCTTGTATTTGCCACGTGTTTAAAAATTTCCAATAATTTTTATCCTTGTATTTGCCACGTGTTTAAAAATTTCTAGCAACAAATTTTTTTAAACGACGTTGTTTTGTATGCCCTTTTCACAGTGTGGAAGGTGGTTGGCAACACCATTAGGAAATTTGGGGGTGAATAATAGCTAGATTAATTAATTAATCACTCTATTATTGTGAGGATGGGTGGTGAAGAACATTCAAATTTTTGTACATTATTTATAGAGCAAATGAGCCTCTTATTTTGGAATGATTTTGCAATTATTTTATTGTAACTATCTTTTGGGTGATTTACATATAGGTTAAAAAATTTACTATATTTATAAATAGGTTTTGTGCAGAAAAAAAAAAGTGCATCTGTGCAGAAAAAAATTGTACTTCTATGCAAATATTGTGAACATATTTGTAATTATAGTGATTTTTTTGAATCTATATATAAATCACCCTTATCTTTTCTGACATTAATTACAAATTGGTTCTGTGCAGAAAAAAATTATAAATATTGTGAATTAATTTGGAAATATAGTGACTTTTTTGAACCTATATGTAAATCATCCTTAATTTATTTGGTCTCATATCATGAGATGATCTCATATAAATTTGTCTGTATTTAAACCTTATATTCTATATCTCAAATCTCCAAAAAATAGATAAATGTCGTAGTGTTATATCCTTGTATTTGCCACGTGTTTAAAAATTTCCAATAATTTTTATCCTTGTATTTGCCACGTGTTTAAAAGTTTCCAGCAAATTTTTTTTTTAAACGACGTCGTTTTGTATGCTTTTTTCACAGTGTGGAAGTTGGTTGGCAAAACCATTAGGAAATTTGGGAGTGAATAATAGCTAGATTAATTAATTAATCACTCTATTATTGTGAGGATGGGTGATGAAGAACTTTCAAAATTTTGTACATTATTTATAGAGCAAATGAGCCTCTTATTTAGGAATGGTTTTGCAATTTTTTTACTGTAACTATCATTTGGGTCATTTACATATAGGTTAAAAAAATCACTATATTTATAAATATGTTTTGTGTAGAAAAAAAAAGTGCATCTGTGCAGAATAAAATTATGCTTCTGTGCAAATATTGTGAACCTATTTGTAATTATAGTTATTTTTTTTGAATCTATATATAAATCACCCTTATCTTTTCTGACATTAATTACAAATTGGTTCTGTGCAGAAAAAAATTGTAAATATTGTGAATTAATTTGTAAATATAGTGACTTTTTTGAACCTATATGTAAATCATCCTTAATTTATTTGGTCTCATATAATGAGATGATCTCATATAAATTTGTTTGTATTTAAACCTTATATTCTATATCTCAGATCTCCAAAAAATAGCTAAACGTCACCGTGTTATATCCTTGTATTTGCCACGTGTTTAAAAATTTCCAATAATATTTATCCTTGTATATGCCACGTTTTTAAAAATTTCCAGCAATAAATTTTTTTAAACGACGTCGTTTTGTATGCCCTTTTCACAGTGTGGAAGGTGGTTGGCAACACCACTAGGAAATTTTGTGGTGAATAATAGCTTGATTAATTAATTAATCACTCTATTATTGTGAGGATGGGTGGTGAAGAACTTTCAAAATTTTGTACATTATTTATAGGGCAAATGAGCCTCTTATTTAGTAATGTTTTTGCAATTATTTTATTGTAACAATCTTTTGGGAAATTTACATATAGGTTAAAAAAATCACTATATTTATAAATAGGTTTTGTGCAGAAAAAAAACTGCATCAGTGCAGAAAAATATTGTGATTCTGTGCATATATTGTGAACCTATTTGTAATTATAGTGATTTTTTTAAATCTATATATAAATCACCCTTATCTTTTCTGACATTAATTACAAATTGGTTCTTTGCAGAAAAATATTGTACTTCTGTTCAAATATTGTGAATTAATTTGCAAATATAGTGATTTTTTTGAATCTATATGTAAATCATCCTTAATTTATTTGGTCTCATATCATGAGATGATCTCATATAAATTTGTCTATATTTAAACCTTATATTCTATATCTCAAATCTCCAAAAAAATAGCTAAATGTCGTGGTGTTATATCCTTGTATTTGCCACGTGTTTAAAAGTTTCCAATAATTTTTATCCTTGTATTTGCCACGTGTTTAAAAATTTCCAGCAACAAATTTTTTTAAACGACATTGTTTTGTATGCCCTTTTCACAGTGTGGAAGGTGGTTGCAACACCATTAGGAAATTTGGGGGTGAATAATAGCTAGATTAATTAATTAATCACTCTATTATTGTGAGGATGGGTGGTGAAGAACATTCAAATTTTTGTACATTATTTATAGGGCAAATGAGCCTCTTATTTAGGAATGGTTTTGCAATTATTTTATTGTAACTATCTTTTGGGTGATTTACATATAGGTTTAAAAAATCACTATATTTATAAATAGGTTTTGTGCAGAAAAAAAAAAAGTGCATCTGTGCAGAAAAAAATTGTACTTCTGTGCAAATATTGTGAACCTATTAGTAATTATAGTGATTTTTTTGAATCTATATATAAATCACCCTTATCTTTTCTGACATTAATTACAAATTGGTTCTGTGCAGAAAAAAAATGTAAATATTGTGAATTAATTTGTAAATATATTGATTTTTTTGAACCTATATGTAAATCATCCTTAATTTATTTGTTCTCATATCATGAGATGATCTCATATAAATTTGTCTGTATTTAAACCTTATATTCTATATCTCAAATCTCCAAAAAATAGCTAAACGTCGTCGTGTTATATCCTTGTATTCGCCACGTGTTTAAAAATTTCCAATAATTTTTTTCCTTATATTTGCCACTTGTTTAAAAATTTCCAGCAACAAATTTTTTTAAACGACGTCGTTTTGTATGCCCTTTTCACAATGTGGAAGGTGGTTGGCAACACCATTAGGAAATTTGGGGGTGAATAATAGCTTGATTAATTAAGTAATCACTCTATTATTGTGAGGATGGGTGGTGAAGAACTTTCAAAACTTGCAAATGAGTCTCTTATTTAGGAATGTTTTTGTAATTATTTTATTGTAACTATCTTTTAGGTGATTTACATATAGGTTAAAAAAATCACTATATTTATAAATAGGTTTTGCGCAAAAAAAAAAAGTGCTTCTGTGCAGAAAATAATTGTGCTTCTATGCAAATATTGTGAACCTATTTGTAAATATAATGATTTTTTTGAATCTATATATAAATCACCCTTATCTTTTCTGACATTAATTACAAATTGGTTCTGTGCAGAAAGAAAATGTACTTCTGTGCAAATATTGTGAATCAATTCGTAAATATAGTGATTTTTTGAACCTATATGTAAATTATCCTTAATTTATTTGGTCTCATATCATGAGATGATCTCATATAAATTTGTCTGTATTTAAACCTTATATTCTATATCTCAAATCTCCAAAAAATAGCTAAACATCGTCGTGTTATATCCTTGTATTTGCCACGTGTTTAAAAATTTCCAATAACTTTTATCCTTGTATTTGTCGCGTGTACAAAAATTTGCAGCAGAAGAAGTTAATAATTTTTTTTACACGACGTCGTTTTGTATGCCCTTTCATAATCTAGAAGGTGGTTGGCAACACCATTAGGAAATTTGGGGGTGAATAATACCTTGATTAATTAAGTAATTACTCTATTATTATAAGGATGGGTGGTGAAGAATTTTCAAGATTTTGTACATTAATTATAGGGCAAATGAGCCTCTTATTTAGGAATGTTTTTGCAATTATTTTATTGTAACCATCTTTTGGGTGATTTACATATAGTTTTAAAAAAATAACTATATTTATAAATAGGTTTTGTGCAGAAAAATATAAGTGTTTTTGTGCATAAAAAAATTGTGCTTCCGTACAAATATTGTGAATCTATTTGTAAATATAGTGATTTTTTTGAATTTATATATAAATCACCCTTATCTTTTCTAACATTAATTACAAATTGGTTCTGTGCAGAAAGGAAATGTACTTCTGTGCAAAAATTGTGAATCAATTTGTAAATATTGTGACTTTTTTGAACCTATATGTAAATCATCCTTAATTTATTTGGTCTCATATCATGAGATAATCTCATATAAATTTGTTCGTATTTAAATCTTATATTCTATATCTCAAAACTCCAAAAAATAGTTAAACATCGCCGTGTTATATACTTATATTTGCCACGTGTTTAAAAATTTCCAATAATTTTTATCCTTGTATTTGCCATGTGTTTAAAAATTTCCAGCAATAATTTTTTTTAAACGACGTCGTTTTGTATGCCCTTTTCACAGTGTGGAAGGTGGTTGGCAACACCATTAGGAAATTTGAGGTTGAATAATAGCTTGATTAATTACTTAATCACTCTATTATTGTGAGGATGGGTGGTGAAGAACTTTCAAAATTTTGTACATTATTTATAGGGCAAATGAGCCTCTTATTTAGGAATGTTTTTGCGATTATTTTATTGTAACTATCTTTTGGGTGATATACATATATGTTAATAAAAATCACTATATTTATAAATAGGTTTTGTGCAGAAAAATAAGTGTTTCTGTGCAGAAAAAAATTGTGCTTCTGTGCAAATATTGTGAACCTATTTGTAAATATAGTGAGTTTTTTTAATCTATATATAAATCACCCTTATCTTTTCTGACGTTAATTACAAATTGGTTCTGTGCAGAAAGAAAATGTACTTCTGTGCAAATATTGTGAATCAATTTGTAAACATAGTGATTTTTTTGAACCTATATGTAAATCATCCTTAATTTATTTGCTCTCATATCATGAGATGGTCTCATATAAATTTGTCTGTATTTAAACTTTATATTCTATATCTCAAATCTCCAAAAAATAGCTAAACCTCGTAGTGTTATATCCTTGTATTTGCCACGTGTTTAAAAATTTCTTATCCTTGTATTTGCCACGTGTTTAAAAATTTCGTGTAGAAGAAGTTAATTAATTTTTTTAAACGACGTGATTTTATATGCCCTTTTCACAGTGTGGAAGGTGGTTGGCAACACCATTAGGAAATTTGGGGTGGACAATAGCTTGATTAATTAATTAATCACTCTATTATTGTGAGGATGGGTGGTGAAGAACTTTCAAAATTTTGTACATTATTTATAGGGCAAATGAGCCTATTATTTAGGAATGTTTTTGCAATTATTTTATTGTAACTATTTTTTGGGTGATTTACATATAGGTTAAAAAAATCACTATATTTATATATAGGTTTTGTAAAAAAAAAAATGTTTGTGTTTCTGTGCAAATATTTTGAAAATAACTACAAACAAAACTAAGATTACTCTTACTAATGAATAAAAATTAAAGAAAATAATTTGTTTTCAATCCCTAATTTTCCCTTGCGAAAACCCCTAAAATCTACCCTACTGCCTGAAGGCCTACTGCGTGCGTGCTTTTCTCTGATGCGTGGTACTCTTTCTTTTTATTTTCAGCACAATGGACTCCTTCTAATTAAACAATTGGGCTTATAAATAAATAGGAAGGCCTAGGTTATATGCACCCACATGTTTTTGAAGTACACACATTAATATAATATAAACTATAATAGCTGATAAAATTATAAATATATCCTTTATAATTTAATAATATATCCTTTATAATTTAATAAATAAATTGATGCACCCACCAATTGAATGTTTCTCTTGAAGAATTCACAAACCCTAAAATAAAAGTTGTAATCAAAATTAAGTAGCAAAATATTCACATCAATAACACAATAGCAACAACAACATAATTGACATTTTACTTATACTCCCAATCAGAACATTCAAGCAAAATAGGTGCAGGCGGTATATGCTATCCATTAGCACTCCAATCAATTAATAACAACTGTATCTGCTAATTATTAGCTAACTTCACAATTAGCCTGGACGGAGGAAGAGTATAAGCAGCGACGCCGTTGGAGCCGCTGTCACCCTCAGTGGTTTGGAAATAGGTCCCGGCGGCAGGGCATCAAACTTAGTAACGGCTTCCATTGACGGTGGTGGTTTTTCCAGAAGCGGCTTGGTAGTTTCGGTTGGAGGACGATGAATGCTTCGATCGAGGACGGTTTTGTGGGTGCTTCCAGCGATGGCGGCGGCAGATTTCCAGAAGTTGTATTGAGTGGCTAGGGATATATAGCAGAGGAGCTTCAATGGCGGCTTCGATTGACGATGGTGGTTTTTTTCTCCAAAAGTGTGGTCCGCGGTGGCTTGGTGAGATCGATGACGGCGACGATAATGGAGACAGAAGCGATTGGATGTTTTCCTGTTGAAGAAGAAAGATGCGGGTGCACCAATTAGATTTATGTAGTCTTAAGGGACATATTGGTGATTTTACGTAATATTATATATAACTGTATATTTAGATGTGTGTACATAGAACACATGAGGGTGCATTTAACCTGGGCCAAATAGGAAATATAAATGGGCCCAAGTTACCTTAGAAGGCCCAAAGCAAATCTTCTCTTCATTTTCGGTTCCCAGAAACAGAGGTTACGGACGCGTGACTGTGTAATCAATACCGGCGGATATGGCCACGATTCCGGCGAAAGGGAATCTCTGACTAGGCGGACGGCGCGGCCGCGACTGTTGATCGGACGGTGGTTGCGTCACAGTGGCGTTGCGATGAAGACAGAGGATGCGGATTTCAGCGGTTTGGATTTTGGACTGTAGCAGCTTCGATCCGGCTTTGGCGATTGCAGGCGAGAGTGGTGGCTGCGCTGTTGGAGCGACGGTTTAGTGGCGGAGGCGAGATTCCTGGAAGACGAATTCCGGCGGTTGAAGACGGACTCGATAGTGAGCAGAGTGGTGGCTTCGATTTCGACGGTGCTTCGCGACAGAGACGGCGGAGTGGCGGAGCTGCTTCTGGATGGAATTTAGGACGGCGGTTGGTTGTCGACAGGATTGAAGACGACGTCGGCTAGGAGTAGCTTTTCCGGCGAGTGGAGCAGAGCGGTTGCGACGCAGGTTCGTGATTCCGATGTGTAGCTGAAGGCTGAAGACGGCGATTCTGAATTGGGGGCGGTTAATGGCTGGGCATGAGTTCCCGTTTCCAGACGGATCGTGTGCTGTGAGACGGTTATTGAGTGGGAGAGAAAGTGTGAGTGTGGTTTGCAGAGAGCTTGCAGGTTGTTGTTTGTATGCAGGGCAGGCCATCAACAGAAGTGTACAACGTGCTGTATGACTTGTTTGGAGGAAAATTTCATACATCAGCTTCTTATAAAAAATAAGCCTGAAATTATCACAAATAGTATAACACAAGAGATTTTTCAATTACATCAAAATAGATATCAATTAAGGTTCTAAATGCATATATAATTCTAGAAATTCATCTAAAAATGGGTACAAATTAATGCAAATATGACCCTAATCAGAACTCCAATGAGTTTCTCCCGGACGATGTAGACTTCTCATTTGATTAGCTTCCCTATCTGTTTCATGGTCTCCAGTAGCCGTCTTTTCTGCAAATTCAAGAGCTTGAGCGGCACGTAGTTTGGTATGACGCTTAGAAGAAGCACCCACGACATTTACAATCTTATTCAAATTTGAAAAAAAAAACAATAAACTAAAATTAATTGCAATCGATGAGCAAGACAATGAACATGATATGCATACGGACACCCTCTCAAAAAAGGGCTTGCAATCCATTCTATACACCACCCATGTTGCTTGCTCCATCGTACCCTTGACCACGAATATTGCATATCTGCAGGTTATGTCGACTTAAGACAAGACATATTTCTTTCTTCAACGTTACAACAGTGGTATCTTTAACATGTACAATATCAAGAAAATACTCTTTTAAAACACCACCAATATCAACAAATCTTACCACAATAGCCATTTACTTTTTGTTAGATATTCATCAACTAAAATGCAAAACCTTTGAATCACCAATCTCCTCATGAATTTTGTTTCTTTCTCGACTACCAAAGATGCTCAAAAGCTCTTTTTAAACTGTTGGTGATGTATACTTTATATTTAAAGGATCATTTTCTAAAACAACATCTTTAATATCAATAATTCACATCTCCCAAAAGTTTTATCAATTCAATGAGATTACCTAAATTTTTGGAAGATGCCGACTCATCATGTCCTATCAGTGCACATCCTTGCAAAGTTAGATACTCAAGACACTTTATTATACTCATAACCCGCAAACGGTTTTTCCTTATCTCTTCCGATTTTTTCCTATTGATGACTTTATCAATATGTTGAGATACATTCTTCAGAGAGTTCATACAAACTATTGCAATACTATGTTTTGAATCAACATCTCCCACATGCTTCAGAAATGAGCAATTCCTCCCATCGTTGACTCTTTTCCAACTTTTGAAATGACTATTATTTAAATGATCAAATAGAAAGCACGGAAAGCAATATGCAGCATGATTTGTGGGTGAGTACTCTAACCATGGAAATTGAAAAAATCACAACTTTTGGAATCGATGATTTTGAATTCTGTCGAATATTGGCTTATATTCATCCAAAATTGGTTGAAATGGCCCCATTTTATGTAAGCTCGTCGTATTTCATCTCTTTGATTAACCGAATATTCACAAATCGGAGTGCGTTTAAATGGATAAGGCACAAGTGAATCAAGATCAATCTCAATTCTTTGTGATGCACGATGAGGAGGTTGGATATTAAGAGGCAGATCTACATCACTTGTCGTAGGTTCCTTACGTTTGAAGTTGGTAAAGAGCGACTCAATAGATTTTCCTTCCTTTGCTTTTCGTTTATCCATTACCTATCACAAAATTAATAAATAATTGAACTTTAATCTAATTTGGGCACCACATTAATAAATCAATGCAATATAATACATAATACATACACTTTATCAAATCCCACTACTTCACTATATATATATATATATATATATAAATATATATATGTATATATTAAATTAACTAATGAGTTGCATTATTCTATATTTTGCATTCGATTTAATAAAAAAATCACACTTGGACAATATACTCATACATTATGAAAATTGTAAAAAATAATAAATTTATGTCTTACAATTTAATTGTTAGAATATATTAACTTATACTCAATATAACCAACAACAATAACATGAAGCAAATGAATTGGGTAGAATGACAAAAACAACTAATTAAATTTCCAAAAATTATAATCAAAATCAAATATAAAAGAGAGGAAATAAATCATACCAATTGAACTCCGACGATAAATCGGACGGAGGGGGGCCGCCGGATCACCGACAAGTAGCTACAAGAGAAGTAGAAATTTGTTGAAGAAGAGGAGTGCAGCGCCGTTTACTGCTGTAAAAATTGAGAGTTTGATTTGTGGGTGAAAGGGGATCTAGGGCTTAAGGGTTTTATTATATTAGGTTTTAATATGGTTAAAATAGTTTATGTTTTAAACTTAAAACAAAGATTAAAAGTGGCTTGGTGGAAAGTTTTATGTCTTGGGACTCCTGGAGAACGGAGATCAAACGTGTTTCTTTTTTCAGCAAAAAATTTATTTTCACCCTAACAAAGGACGAATTGCACTCGTCTCTGCTTTTTCCATAAAACTCAATCACCCTATCTCTGAAATGGATTATAGATGCCTCTTTTTACAGTCCAAATTTTTTAGGAAGATAGATTTTTTTTAATCCTTTTATTTTTCTTAGCTATTTGTTTCTTGATAATTATTTTTGGCAGTTTACTCTGAGCCTCCATTTCTGTTTGCATTAACTGCATATTATTTTCTCCTCTCTTATTATATAAAAAAAAAAAATTGGGCAATCATTTAGCAGAGTGATAGGAAGTTGCAAATACAGAGTATTTAGGGTGCATAGGAGTGCACACTGACATTTTCACTAATAGATAGCGGATATTACCCGCTGTTAAAAAGGTTAAAAATCAGCTCTTAAATATGGTGATATTAAAAGGGGTGCTGAAAGACAGCGGTTTAAAACCGCTATTATATGTATCTTTAATAGCATTTTTTGACCTATGTCATATGGTAAAAACCGCTATTAAATATTCTTAATTATTACCTTATAAAATTTACAACAGCGGTTTTGTCCCAGATATAAGAGCGGATATTACCGCTATTAAAAGTATTTACCATAGCGAGCAATACCCGCTGTTGTATTTTTAAAGCCGCTTTTATAAATTATTAATTTTAAAATCTACTAAACCGGTTTTACTGCAGCTATAAGATCGAGTTAATACCGCTATTAAAAGTGCATATCATAGCGGGTAATACACGCTTTCATTGAGCTCAATCTTTTTACAATATTTTATAATTTTATTTTATAAAAAAGAAAATTTAATATAAATAACATTAAATCTAAAATTTCAAAAGTTCATAACATTACTTACCAATCATTGCAATAATCTTTAAAATGCACTACATCAATATAAATTCAACTACTAATAGTGTTCAATAACTAAATTGACTACTAATCAAAGTATAGTCTTGACCAGCACTTTTTATATTCTCTTGCAGTAACATATCTCTCCTCCATTCCTTGGTTCACAACTGAATGAAAGTGGTTCATATTGAAGATCAATCTTCACATTCAAAGAAAATAAATTAACATCAAGGAAATAAATTAACCAATTAACTATAATATACAAAAAAATAAATTGCTAAAAATATATACAAAATGTTCCTGAACTATTTAACTATATCGTTTCTAGAAATAATTCTAAATGAGATTTGTAATTCTCCATAAATTACACAACACAAATGATTGCAAAAGGTATTCACAATAGTCATATAAATTTGATATTTCAACATTTATGTTCAATCTAACAATAGTTTCCAATACTTAAAAAATATAAAAATTGAAAGTTGGGAGCAAAAAGGAGCTCACAATGTGATATTTCTACATTTATTGAGATTTGACAAGACATCAAGCCAATTGGTTAGAAATTCAAGCATAACAAGTTACATAATATGTTGCGTATAACCAGGTGAGCTAACTCACCTGGCCACCGGGCTCCTCACTTGAGTGAGTGACCTGGGTTCGATTCCCTTTGGGAACGAATAGGAGGGAGTTATAAGGTTGGCTTGGAGATATGGGTGTATGGAGACTTGGTGAACTAACTTCTAACTACTAACCACTAACCACTAACATTTACCTATAAAAAAAAAAAAAACATAATATGTTGCGTATTAACGAGATAAAAAGTTTTTTCATCCCATAACTTATTGAGTGTCTGCTTTTGGTCCAAAAAAATTTCACTCTTTGATTTTGGTTCCCTAACTCTTAGGGTTTGCCCAATTCCGGTCCCAAACATTTTGACTTTTATATTTTGGTCCGGTAACTTTTTGGGTTTGTCCCATTTTTCCGGGAAAAGGTGTAAATAATATCATTTTTTAGCATGCACAATGCATGTGGTGGTGGTGGAATTTGGGATTCTTAGGTACTCTTGCTGACGCGGCTGCCAAATAATCGATTTTTCTTTCATTTTGTATTTTTTATTTATTTTTTCTATATTACTGAAATGCTAATAAAAATAATAAAATATCAGCAATGATCATAGGATGTTCAAAATTCAACCACCATGTGCACCTTGCAAGGAAAAAAATAATATTATTTTCACTTTTTAGTAAAAATATGATAAAATTGGACAAACCCAAAGAGTTACAAGACCAAAATCGAAGAGTCAAAAATTTTGTGATAAAAATCGGACTCTCAATAAGTTATGGGACCAAAAAAAAAATTCTCCGTATTAACTTTGAGTTTTTGAATGCTTGTATCAATAGGAAAGAAGCTCAAAATCAATAATTCTCACAATTAATATTTTCAAGTTATTGGCTGAGAATAGATGGTCACATGTATGATGAGTTAATGAAAAGGGGCATCTCTTGTCTGAATCAAGAGATAAAAAGTTTTTTGGTCCCATAACTTATTGAGTGTCCAATTTTGATCCCAAAAAATTTAACTTTTCAATTTTGATCCCATAACTCTTGGTGTTTGTCCAATTTTGGTCCCATTTTTATCGAAAAATGTAAATAATGTTATTTTTTGCCATGCATAACGCATGTTGTGGTTGAATTTGAAATTTTCCTGCACTCTTGCTGACGTGGGTGACAAATAATTAATTTTTTTATTTATTTTGTATTTTTTACTTATTTTTTCAATATTATTGAAACACTTAGATAAATAATAAAATATTAGCAAGGATGATGGAAAGTTCCAAATTCAACTACCATGTGCACCGTACATGGCAAAAAATAATATTATTTTCACTTTTTCGGTAAAAATGGGACCAAATTGGACATACTCTAAGAGTTATGGGACCAAAATCGAAAAGTTAAAATTTTTGGGACCAAAATTGGACAAACTCTAAGAGTTACGGGACCAAAATTGAATAGTTAAATTTTTTGGGACCAAAATTGGACACTCAATAAGTTATGGGACCAAAAAACTTTTTATCTCTCTGAATCAAACTAAGCTTTTGATTGTGTTACAATGCCACGGTATTTTCTTAAAGAAGTGTGCTCCCACTCTTCCTATAAGAGTAATAATATGCAATTAAATTTAATTCTTCAACCATCATCAAGCTTGCTTAATTTCTACCTAGTTTTTAGGAGAGGGTAGACAAGCATAAACTTAAATAAAAACCCAAACAATAATGAAGATGAACTCAGAGGTGGTATAACAAGTTAGTGGGAGAGATTTAAATACAATTCTAAACTAAAAATGGATTTTCAATGACATTGAATGAGAAGAATGCGCTTTACCGATCGATTGAATTGGAGAACCCTCATAAGAATAAGATATCCAATGATAAATAATTGGGCACGAAACGTGAAAGAACAAAACAATATTAAGAATTTGATGTACATACCTAGCTAGGACAACATGAGAGGTGGCAAATTCTTCTATAGAACGTACGCGTTCATCGCAAAGACACTCCAAAGCTACTCTAGAAAATCAAATTAAGCATACATTTATCCCCAACATTCAATATGAAATGTTATCCTCTCTAGAGTTCAGAGTCCATAGTCTTAAAAGATAAGTTCTAATATAAGAAATTCAATGTGTTAAGTTTTAATAAATAAAGTCGACCAGGGCAATGACTACAATTGGGAAAAATATTTTTTTAGGACCGTAATTTTAGGGTAGTTGGAAAAGTAGGACAATATATTTTTGGACTTGGAAAAGTAGGACAATATGTTTTCAAGCTTGGAAAAGTAGGACAATATGTTTTCAGGCCTGGAAAAGTAGGACAATAACTTTGGAAAAGTAGGAAAAATAGGACAATAATTTTGGAAAAGTAGGAAAAGTAGGACAATAACTTTTGGAAATGTAGGACAATAACTTTGAAAAATTGGCCTAGATTTACAACTTTTCAAAGTTATTGTCCTACTTTTCCAAAGTTATTGTCCTACTTTTCCAAGCCTGAAAACATATTGTCCTACTTTTCCAAGTCCAAAAACATATTGTCCTACTTTTCCAAGTCCGAAAACATATTGTCCTTAAATTACAACTACCCTATAATTACGGTCCTAAAAAAACATTTTTCCCGACTACAATTTGTACTCCAGAGATGAAGACTGCAAGCACCATATATGGTTTGTCTATGACTAACAAGAGAATATATTGCAATGAAACGATCGAGAGTGAAGGACATGATTGATATCCTAGAATGTGACCAACAAACAAATATTAATATAATATCTGAGAGATTCATATGGCATAAGAGACCACAGCAGCAGGAGTAACAACGGTTTCTATATGATAACAGAGAAAAAAAGGTTTTTGGTTCCATAACTTATAGAGTGTCCACTTTTGATCCCAAAAATTTTAACTTTTCGATTGTGATCCCGTAACTCTTTGAGTTTATCCAAAGTTTTTACACATGGTGGCTTTCTTGCACCACAAAATAATACTCCCTCCGTCCCGTAGGAATTTGCATCCTACGGGATGGCACATTTTTTAAGAAAATGTGTTTTATATATAAAGTTGTGGCATATGGGTAAATATGTGTATAGATTTGTGAGTGTGCACGTAAATCAATGTTTCCTTTTTTAGTAGTGTGCAAATTTGTGTGGGAAGTCCAAATAAAAAAAAGTGTGCAAATTCCCGTGGGATTGAGGGAGTAGTAACAATATTTACAATAGTAGTAGAAACAGAATCCAGCTAGTCTAGTCCTAAAACAAAAATACACAGCTAGCTGGTTGTAATTCAAGCCTCAGCACATATTGAGCTTAATTTCACAAACTTAGATCTCAATTTTTTAGGATGAAAAAAGTAAATTTGTACGTGTAATTAAAGTTAGTTACCTGATCATCTGAAAGAAATATATGTAGTGAAAATTCACTTCTAAGGATCAATTGAAGCAAAGTTATTTGTGCATACAAGTACTATATATTTTGATATTAAAACCAAAATTTGTCATTCATTATTTGACTAGCCAATAAAGTTTTAATTTTTCCACCTAGTTTATTATTGTTATTGGTATCATTTGTCCAAGAGTCTACTAATTAATTGAATTGAATTTTGTGTCGCACAATTGCGTACCTTTTATTACAATATTTTTATTTGGATGGGTGACTTGGTAATCCCTTTGAAAATTTTAGGACGAATGACTTTCGTCCCTTACCAAAAATTATGAAATCCCAAATCTATTCTTTTAAAAAAAATTAATTAATTTTGTTTAAATAAAATTCAATTAAGGCAAAAAAATGTCTAAAGAATTTGGATAAGCCAAATATTATCAACAATTCAATGTAATGATATATTTTTTTAACCAAACAGTACAAATTTAATAGGTATATATTACTCTGCTCCCTCCGTTTGAAAGGAATTTGAACACTCTTATTTCGACGATCCATGTTAATTTACACATTACCAAAAAAAATATTGATTTGCGTGTTTACTTATAAAATTATACACATATTTAACTATATGATACTATTTTATTTTTTTAAAAATACTTTTTTAAATTACGTGAATTCTAAGAGTGGAAATTCGTTTAGGATGGAAGGATTACTATTATCCATGCTTGCAAATGGGCTTGGCAGTCGTTGGACGGTCGATTGTCGTCAAGCGCTTAGACCGCCTAGGCGGTGTAAAGGTTTTTTTAATTTTATTTATTTTTTCTAATAATATTAATTTTTTTGTAAACATATATTAATAAAAATACACATTATACAATTAATTATAAATTTAAAAAATATTAATAACCAAATATATTTTTCAAAGAGTGTAACAAAGTCAACAAAATATTAACAATTATGACAATACAACATTGTCCAACTTCTAAATGAAATACAAACATCGCAAAATACATAGTACCAATAAATTATGAAGTATTTCAATTAGATTTTTCATTAAAAGTAATGGATTAATGTGGGATCAAATCTGTTTAATACAAATTCTCATGGGACCATATGTGCAATATTTTTTAATGAATGGGACTAAATATGCTTAATAAAAGACAAAAAAAGAATGTGGGACCAGATCTATTAAATAAAAATTCTCATGGAACCAAACGTGCTATTTAGCCTAAGGTTTGGAAATGTCAGTAATGTCACATTTATATTCCTTCCTCAATTAAATAAATGATCTCTTATCTTATTTATATGTCCACTATAAGTATATTTATTATTTTTATGAAATAATTATTTTATTTCCATCCTTCAACAATTACTTAAATTGTCATTTGACTTTACTCATAAATAGTTTTTTCATTTGACCAATTTTAGTAGGTATAATTTTCTTTTTTTGGTATGTCCAATTTAATATGCATACTAAAATGGAATAGAATACTTTATCTTCACCTGCGGGCTCCAAATATATATTTAATTAATTACTCAAAATATTCATTGAGTTTATACATAAATAATCATTTTATTTATCTTTGAGTAGTTTTATTTCTTTTCACATGAGTTTTAAGAAAGTATGTATAATATGTATAATCATTAAATGAGTTGTAAATTGATAATATAATATTTTATCATTTTAGAAAAGTAAACTATTTATATTGAACATATATATACTAAGAAAGTGTTGGAAATATTTAATATTTAATTAATTATTAAATAAATTAATTGGTATTATTTGATAATAAAATGAAGAGATTAAAATTAATTTTTCAAAAATTAATTGATACGAGTGCTTTCTACTCACGGAGTAGATGAATTTAATGTATTCATATATACTCACAAAACCAATTAATGGTGAGTGAGAAATTGAGTCAACAAATCAAATGTTAAAACCTTGAAACATTGAAAAATGAAATGACTAATATACATAATATTAGTAAGAAGTCAATGAAACTAATCAAATTATAGTTGATTGATTGAGATTCAAAATTGCCACACTGCGCGCGCACCGAGCCTTGCCCGAGGCCGTGGACTTGGATCTTGGCAATTGGACTTTGGGTGTACTTGGGCCTTGGGTCTGGTGTCCAACTAATTTTTTAGAACAAAAAAGTTTTGTGGGTCCAGCCCAATTAATTCGGTAATGGGTCAGGTCCATACTGAAAGTTGACTTCATTGCACAGATTTGATGAATCTGAAGCTGACATTATGCTGACTCAACATTGGCCAAGTTCAATGAACATGAAGCTGACTCCATGCAGACTCAGCTATGACCTTCTTGTATCATCACAAAAAACGTGTGAATTTCAATTATGGTAGGTCAATACTGATTGATTGCAATCAATCTCGTAATTGTTGACAATTATCAATCATGTCCGTCAATATTAATGCCGACACGTTTTTTCCCCTTTTCGAGTGGAGGATTCACCTATAAATTGGTGTCCTCATTTATTCAGAGAACACACTACACACACTTTGATCTCTCCCTTATCCAAACTCTGCATATAGGTTTTTAGGTGTATTCCAATTCATAACGTTCTCTGTTCGCCGGAACTTCAAGTCCTACGGTGCTGCACACTTGAAGACATATGTCGTTTTACTATTGGGAGCGCTATTCCATAACGAAGACTAACGGGAATATTCGCTTTGCGGGAAGAGGACTCCTCGACTCGACACCTGTTTAATTTTATTGTATTTTGTTTACTTTCTGTGTATTATTTCTTCCCCTGTTGTATCCCTTTTATTTTATTTTATTGTTTGTATTATCCAATCGACATATATAAAACATTTTC
>JAPKLY010003025.1:0-20397 GCA_026898435.1 Prunella vulgaris | reverse complement strand
TTATAATCCACCTATTGTCTCAAACCTTATGTGGTAATTCGATCCTTTGTCAGTCAATCTATCCCATAAGACACTACACCCATTTATCTCCTCATCTATTCTTATCTATCACGTTGAATCTTAAAACACTTAAATATATCCAAAAGAAGGTAACTGAGTTCCTATCTTATCTCCATACATTTTCTTATAGTGTACAAGTCCCAATTTCTCTTCTATCCTAATAGGTGAGGGTTGTTTTGTTTTTACCATCCAAATCTACTTCATATTCGCTGAACTTGGAATTCACCCTCGAACTTCACCTAAGATTTCC
This sequence comes from Prunella vulgaris, assembly GCA_026898435.1. Classification (NCBI taxonomy): domain Eukaryota; kingdom Viridiplantae; phylum Streptophyta; class Magnoliopsida; order Lamiales; family Lamiaceae; genus Prunella; species Prunella vulgaris. The sequence goes on along the minus strand of JAPKLY010003025.1, from coordinate 20,087 downwards.
TTCAACGAAAGACGGTTCCCTTTGTTCACTAAGCTAAGTACCTCATATCTCATGGAGAGCTCGTATAAACTCTTATATTCCCATCAAAACTTAATTACACCTAATCCACTAGGTCATCGTACTACATACCACAAAATATTCCTTGATTGTTAAGGCTTTGCACCCATGAACTTGTCTATGATTCTCTCGTCTTCTTATCATCAAATACGCCTAGAATATTCATCCTTCATGTTGCTCTTCATCCTTTTTATACCTTAAAAAGCTTGCTAAACATTGATGAAATACCCAATTGATAAAATATTAAAGATTACTGGTAAGTCTGTCATCGCAAGGACACTATTTGTAAGCTTACACCGCCCTTAAAGGAATTTGAATGTTGTCTCTAAGATGCTACTCCTTTCGTCCTTTGGTTGGGCTTAAAAGTATTCTTAAACTGGTTGAGCAAGCACCAAATACTTGGTAGTGGATACTTATTCGTGATGGTATGTTGATCCTTCATAGGGTAAATTCATAACTTAGTTTAAAGGATAGATCTTTTCTTATGAGCAGAATTAGGCACCTTCCCAGTGATGTATTAACCCAAATGAATTTCTTGTCCAACAACCTTCATTGCAGTACTAGCTTATTGGCAAGACTCTATCTATTAGTCCAAAGAAATCCTTGATCAATTCTTAGGAAAAGATTAGTGTTGTCTCTCGCGATCATCATTGGATTTAGTGATATCTTTCCAAGATAACGACTAAAAGTCCTTGATACTTTCTTTCCTATGTGATCCTTACACCTTCGATGATGGAGGGGATTCATACATCCTATTCAGACTGAGAGTTCTATGGAAATCAAAGTGTCGATCTTTAGATATCTTGGAAAAGGGTTTCCTGCCTAGTTAATACCTTGCCCTTAGTCAACTATCCAAGTCTTAGAGTCAAGTCAAGACCCTAAATCGACCATCCTCGCTTCTATGTGGCCTCTTATTCTATCCAAATTCTTATTTCTTACTCTACACGTCACCTTCTGCTTTGATAATAAATATATTCCCAAGACTATACCAAAATCATTTCGCTAAGAAGGTCAAGTTCGACTCCATTAAATTCATTCTTACTTCTATGCAAACCATGATCCTTACTGAACACATAGATATAGCACCTACATTCAAACTTCCTTCGGCTATACCTTCTGTCCCAAACATCCTCAAATTCTTAAACACAAGGAGTAGGAGGCTACTATTCTAAACAAACAACTAGGTGTCGAGTGGCAGAGAACTGAAAATAGGTTACTTATATAGGTGTGAAAACAAAATTAGAATCCAATCATTGTGACATCATAACATGTAAACCAATCATACAATAGGACTACAGTGGTGAGCTCCGTTGGTAGCTAGTCAACGCCCGACGTCTAGATCGACTATAGTAGTTGGGATTTACACATACACCATCAAACAAGTGACTGGATAAAAGTAATAAGAATCTAATTAATGTGACAACATATTGTGTGGCACCAAACATAAAATAGGGCAACAATGGTGAGCTCTCGTTACTGCGCAGATAACGGCCGACGATTGGCTCGACTATAGTAGTTAGAAACCACACATATGCGATCAAACATACAACCAGATAAAAGTAACTGATAGAATACATAATACAAAAGAGGTGCTTAATATTTATATTAAAATAGATTCGAAATAAAACCTCCTTTAAAAAAAATATTATGTTAAAATAAGAAGACCCAAAGTACGATGAATACTTAAGATTCCATAGCTAAAGGTTTAGGTCTAAAAGCTAAAAGAAGAAAATATGTTAATCGTATTATATAAGGGAAAGGGTATCGGGTTCAATGTTCTAGTGGGATGAACATATAATAAAACTCAACCATTTGTAAAACATTTTTAAAACACTTTCAAACAAGGGATCATACCTTAGGGTGTTCGGCTATAGGAGAGGATACATTTTCGTCGATCTATTAAACATCTCATGAGAATATCAACACTAATTTCTTTAGAAAAATTATGTCTACTTTTAAAACATTAAGCAAAATTGAAGAAAAAAATGCAAATTTTGGCCAAAATTTTTAACCGCGCTCTGATACCACCTGTAACGCCCCAGTTTTCCAAAATGCAATTTTGTCATTCTAGAAACCCGAGTCGTCACTTAGTGACTGAAAATCCGTACCATTTTTTTTCAAAATATGAAACACTTTTAATGACATTAAATAGATAGCGGAATCATGTGTTTCGTTAAAAGAACACGTAGACAGCGGAAAGATAATTTTTTTGTTATGAAAGATGCGGAGATAATTTTGATGATTTAATATGCAAGGATCTTTATAAAAAGTTTGGCACAAAATAGACAACAAAATAACTATCATACATTATCATCCAGAGATTTTATAACTGCTCTTCACTTTCGCATATTCATAAAGTCATAATAAAAGTTATCGTTCTTAACTCCTTTTCTTTTGATGCATGACAAAATACTAATACAGGAAACCGTATCACTCTTCCACTGGCACGAACTCCACCTCGTCATATCCTGAAAAAGATTTATAAATAAGGGGGATGAGATTTGAATTCTCAGTGTGGACGACCTTTACGCTACTATTCAGATTGGTAGTACGCAAACGTATCGTTTTTGTAAAAACATTTTTCATAGCCACCAAGGCTCATCATTCATCATATAGCCCTCAGGCTCTGTCCACCGTGGCGCCTAGCTACACAAGCCAGACCACTACATATCATTTGAGATACTTTTAATCATATAGCCCTCAGGCTCTGTCCACCGTGGCGCCTAGCTACACAAGCCAGACTACTACATATCATTTGAGATATAGCCCTGAGGCTCTGTCCACCGCGGCGCTTAGCTACACAAGCCAGACCACTACATATCATTTGAGATACTCGCCCGTAGGCATTTGGGCGATAACCTCGTAACTGGACCCGAAGGTCAAAATATTTTCATCCGCATACACCATCAGTCCATATAGTATTCAAGGCAAGACAGTAAATGTCACCCACCTTAAACACTTTGCTTTTGTAAAAACAATCACCGTTCTTTTCACCCAGAAATCCTCATCACCGTTCTCGCACTTACACCTAGCATCATTCGTTGCGTTTCAGTTATTGATGTCTTAGAAATTCTTTTAGATTTTATACACGTTTGTCCGAAAGGGAACATTTTGAGCACTTAAAGTCTTATTCTTTTTATTCTTATCACTTAAGAAAACATGTAGTCATAAATTCAAACAAGAGAATATAACATTTTAAAATTAGCAAGAAAACTTTATGTACTAGACATAGCAAGAAAACATGATGTTCTAAACATAGCAAGGAAACATAATATCCTAAACTTTGCAAGGAAATATAATAATATAAACTTGAAGAGTATATAGCAAATACACCTTAAAATAGATGAACATGTAGTATTTTAATGTCCTAAACATTAAATAAAAAGAACATATAGCATGCAATTTGCTAAGGCTTAAAACTTGCAATAACTAGTGCCCTAAACCTTTAAATGGTAAACATATCATCATAAAATTATAATAATGAGTTCAAAACCATGCAAACAAAATTTTATACATAGCATTTTAGAACTCCAAATCACTATCACATCATGCTCCTCAAATATGATTTATTTTAGAAAGAAACAATTTGAAAAGAAATACCATTTATTTTCTATTCTTAAGTAATTTCTAAACACATTTCAATATAACCAAAAATCACAAAACTTGTATAATGGGATCATAATTAGGTGTATAACACCTTGTGGCAAATCAATTTGTAAGTGAAAATTTTAGGTTTTGGATCATGTTTAGAAAGAGGACAATGATTTTCTTAGGTTTCCATAGAAAATTCCAACACGACCTTAACAAAATAATTTTTGTAAATATTTAGGCTAGTTCAAAAACTTTGAAATAAATCATGGAGATCCCAAAGTTCACCTAGTATTTATTTGTGTATTTCCCAAAATTTGTGCTTGAGCCGATTTTTCTCAAAAATTCAAAGAATTCCGAATTCGGGGACTTCTCAAGGCAAACAAGAAAATATAGTCCTTAATCTAAAATCAACACCAAACATCATGCCATTCACTTAAATCATGCATTCAAATAGGATTTATTAACACATAGCCTTCACTAAACATAGAATTTAGACTAGTTTTATCATGGAAAACATTTACATTTTTTTTTACAAGAAGGTAACACATGAGCAACAACATTCAAGTAGGGCAGTTTGCATTTTGGACTACACTCATACAAACTTTGAGCATTTTATAAAAATATCAAAACTCATCCAAAAACTGTGAAATTTTTACAGTAGCTACCTCATCAAGTCTAGTTCACAAATAAAATTTCTTTCATGTAATTTGGCTTAGGAAAATATGAGTTTTAAGCTTGTTTTCAAAACATGGCAGATATTTCCAGAAATTCCAGAAACTGTGCAACTTAATAAATAATTTTTGTAAAAATATTTAAACACCTCTAAAAATCAAGAAATAAATCATGCAGGTAATAAACCTCATTTAGTATTTTACCATAATTTTTAAAATATTTTTCCATGAACTGATTACTCCCAGAATATCCATAATTTCGAAATAAGGAGCATTTTGTCACACGTTCGTAGAAAATTCATAACTTATTAACGAAAACTCCAAAAATGCTCAAACTAGATTCAAATGAAATATAACTTGATCTAGTTTCCAAAAATAAAAAGATAATCCAAAAATATTTAACAAATGAGGTCCGAATTCTGTAAGAAATTTGAGGTCAGTGCATAAAGTGTGTGATTTGTGTGCATGCTTTCACTTACATTTTCAATTCCATAACTACCATGCAACCAACATTTTAACACCTTCAAAAACATCATCCAAGACTTCATTTATCATGCATTTGAACATTAAAAGTAACAAAGTCCTAAGGTTTCATGGTATGTAAAAATATGGAACAATAAACACACATAGCTTACATATACATGCAAGAAAAACCAAATGTTTTGAGTTGGGGTTTTACAACCTTTCGAGCCTTTTTCTTGTTAATAAAAGAAGCTTTATTTTTCCCTTGACCCTTAAGCTTGTAGGAATGGAGCACCACTTGGGGGAATACTTTGGTTTTGAGCTAAAACAAGGCAATAGAGTAAGTTAGGAAAAATAGAGAGGAAAACATGAACTTAAAGAGAGAAGGAGAGGTTATTTTTTTGCTTGGAGTTGGCTTCAAAACTTCAATACAAATTCATAGATGACTTTATAAATGAGAATGAAAGCTTCTTATGGTTGTAAATGGGAGAAGAAAATTTCCTTCTCCCTTGAAATGATAATGGCCGAAAGTTGTAAGTGAAGGGGGAAGAGATGCTTTGCTTGTTTTTCTCTTTCATTGGTTTCTTGTCAAATGAAGGAAGAGTATCAAGATAATGCATATATAGAGGTAAATTCTTGTCTTGGCCGAATTTGAGTGTGTAGGAGAGGGTAGGAGAAGTCAAAGGTAGGTATCAAAAGTTGGGGAGTAGGAAAAGAAAGCATGGTTCCTTAATTTAGGGGTATGGTACACTTTGACCCAATTTTCTTCAAACTATCAACTTGGTGTAGGTCATGTGGGTATTTAGGAGGGGAATTTGAGTTCTAACTGTATTTTGGGACGCGATATGGTTTTCGGTGTTGAAATCGGATATTATTCGGTCACGTTTTGGGCTTCGAAAATTAATATTTTGATCGTTTTGGCACACTAAATTTTTATATCTTGTATTTATAAATTGTATTTAACTCATTTTACTAATTAAGTCTTGATTAGGAACTGTAATTACACGCCGCATTGACGATTTTTGAAATTTAGGGTTTTCGGTTTGACATTTGGCAACACACGTTTAAAAGCCAAAAGCCTATTTAGGACCTTATCTTACTCATTCCATCGATATATTTAAGTCTAATTCGCAGTTATGGTGCTAGGAGTGCTTCCGGTTCCGGTTTTGGACCAACCGTTGAGTAGAAATCAACCTTTTAAAAATATAATGTCCTTAAAGAGATAAAAATCAATAAGTTAAATATATATACATATAACATAACATTTAATATATGTAATAGAAAATTCTAATTTGGTTCGGGGTATTACACGTACTAATTTATGGGATGAAGAATTAGACCTCAGTGGTCGTTTATTTCTAAACCTCTGTCCCTTAAATAAGACTGTGTGTGATCCGTGCGTGGCACTTTAATTTGTTATGGGTAGAGAGTCAATAAGACTCAATACTTTGCATCTTGGGTGACGCCATTGAGAACATGACAGTTGCTAAGATTTAATACAGAAGAATGTGTGCTTGGAGAGTCTTGCATGATTAGTCCCCTTGGTGGGCTCTAAACGTTCGTCATACTAAATCTTGCAAGTGGAATTTGTTTCAGGTATGATGATAAAGAAGAGCTGTCCTTACTCCAAGGATAAGATGTTAAATTAATTAAAGCGTTCAGTGACTTGATTAATTAACGAACAAGAGAATCTTAAACACGGGAAATAATGACCGGGAGCCATATGATTGTAATATGGGTTAAGATGGATAGTGCAACATTAATCCTATAGTGGAGTGAGATTAATGTTAATGGGTTGAATGACATTGGGCTCAATGTTAGAATGCAAGGCCCATTAGGAGGTCCAATCTTAATTCTCCTAAAGGTCCCTCAAGTAGCCCAATTAAATGTCCAACAATAAATAAGGTGATTAAAATAAAAGAAATATTTTGGGCCCAAATTGTCTTGTGTTTTTTTAAAAAATAATAATGTTTTAAATTAATGGGAGATTTTATGGAAAATAGATATGTGTATCTTGAATACAAGAATATCTAATAAAATCAAGATCTCATTGAATTAAAATATATGGTGTATTTTTTTCGAAAATTGGTGGAATAAAAATATCAAGAATTGAATATTTGATATTCAAGATTATCAAGATTAGAATATTTGATATCCATGATAATCAAGATTTGAAATATTAGATATTCAAGATATTCAAGATCTTGTATTCTCATTATAAATATGAGATGATACAAGACTCCAAACACACAGTAAAAGAACCAAAATTTTCGAAAATTTTGGGTTCAAGAGCAACAAAATTATTTTCTTCCTTGTGTTGTGATTATTCGTGTGGCCTCCCACTGGGTGTACGAATAAGGACAAGGGAATACTTGAGAAGGCTTTTGGGTTAATCAAGAAAAGCATTTAAGTAGGACGCCTTTTGTCTCAGAAAGTGTCTTTCACCAAGGAAACAAAGGACGCCTTTTGTCTCAAAAACTGCCTTTTCTCCAGGAGGTATAATTCACTAAATCCCTTAGTTTTGCATGTTTAGGGCTTTATGTGATTATATTTGTTCATATGTTTTGCATGCAAAGCCTGTTGTTGGGTATACAATTATTTGATTTTATTATGTTTAAATCATGATATTAATTGTAGGCTTAAATTTGTATTTAGCGTAAATCCCGAATAGATCCGCATTTATTTCCCCAACAAGGAAATGTTCAGATCAATGATGTTTATTTGGTAGATGGTTTAAAGCATAATTTGCTTAGTGTGAGTCAATTTTGTGACAAAGGCTACACTGTAGACTTTACACAAGACACTTGCATAGTCAAAGATGTTGAATTGACAGGAACTAGAAAAGGGAATGTTTACATTGTGGAGTGGAACTCTGCAGTTGAAACTATCTGCTTTCTAGCTAATAGTTCCAATGAAGTTAGTTAGCTATGGCACAAAAGAATGAATCACATAAACTTTAAAACCATGAATGAACTTGTGAATAACAAACTTGCAAGAGGTTTGCCAAACACTAAGTTCAGGAAGGAACACTTATGTGATGCTTGTGTCAAAGGGAAGCAAATCAAGAAGACTTTCAAAAGTAAAACACACCCAAGTACTTCAAGAACACTTGAATTACTGCATATGGATCTCTTTGGACCCATAGAACCAGTAAGTATAATTGGAAAGAAGTATACTTTGGTTGTTGTAGATGATTACTCAAGATTTTCTTGGACTGTGTTTCTAAGAAAGAAGAATGAAACTATACACCGGTTACCAAAATTGTTAAGAAGGATTCAAAATGAAAAGAACTTGAAGATTGTGAAGATCAGATAAGATAGAGGAACATAATTCACAAATCAAGTTATTGAAGAGTATTGTTCAATTTATGGTATTGTTCATGAATACTCTGCAGCTAGAACCCCACAGCAAAATGGAGTTGCTGAAAGGAAGAATAGAACACTCAAGGAAGCTGCAAGAACAATGATTGTTGAAGCAAAGTTGCCTAAGAAATTTTGGGCAGAAGCTACAAGCACTGGATGCTATACTTAGAATAGATGCCTGATTGTTAAGAATCATAAGAAGACTCCATATGAGCTATGGAAAGGAAGGACTCCTAATATTTCTTATCTACACATTTTTGGATGCAAATGCTTCATACTGAATAATGGGAAAAAATATCTTAAGACTTTTGATTCAAAGTCAGATGAAGGTATCTTTCTAGGTTATTCTAATGTTAGCAAAGCATTTAGAGTGTATAACAAGAGGTTGATAATTGTGGAAGAGTCACATCATGTTGTTTTTTATGAACAACACTGCTCCCCTGAAGAAATTATTGAAGACTCTAAGGAGGAAAACTCTACAGTTACAAGTCAACAGCAATATGTTGAGATCAAAACTCCTGTAGATTTGACCAACAAATGCTTTGGTACTATAATTGTTGAGTTACCACCATTAGAGAATGTAGAAGACCTAGTCCATGAGAATGTTCAAACAGAAGTAGAGACACCAACAAAAGGACTTGATGAGTCTGCAGTAGGTGAATCTACAGCTGTAGAGAACAATGATCAAGGATTAGAACCTGTGTCAGATTTGATTTGGTTGAAAGATCACCCCTCTGAGCATGTAATTGGAAACCCATCAGATGCTGTAAGAACCAGAAAACAAATCCATGAGACAATGTTTGCTACATTTCTTTCATCTTCTGAACCTACTGATTTTCATGAAGAACTACAAGATGTCAATTGGATTATTGCAATGCAAGAAGAATTGAATGGTTTTGAGAGAAATCAAGTATGGGAACTTGTTCCAAGACCTAGGAATCACAAAGTGATTGGAACTAGGTGGGTATTCAAGAACAAACTTGATGAAGATGGAATTGTAACCAGAAATAAAGCAAGGCTAGTTGCTCAAGGCTATTGTCAATCTGAAGGCATAGATTTTGATGAATCATTTGCCCCAGTTGCAAGATTAGAAGCTATAAGAATCTTTCTAGTCTATGCTGCACATATGAACTTTACAGTCTACCAAATGGATGTAAAGAGTGCATTTCTCAATGGTTTACTTTCTGAAGAAGTGTATGTTGAACAACCACCAGGATTTGAGGAATCTACAGATGAAGATATGGTTTATAAGCTTAGAAAAGCCCTTTATGGACTTAAACAAGCACCAAGAGCATGGTATGATACCCTATGTGATCATCTGATAAAAAATGGATTAAAAAAGGGCATGGTTGACAAAACCTTATTAAGATTACAACATGGGAAAGATATTTTGCTTGTCCAAATCTATGTTGATGACATAATCTTTGGCTCACCAATGAGGAATGATGCAAAAAATTCTCTAAGCTCATGACTGAGAAATTTGAAATGAGCATGATAGGAAATCTAAATTTCATTTTGGGATTACAAGTGAAGCAAATGAAAGATGAAATTTTCATCAATCAAGCTAAATACACTCAAGAGCTCATAAAAAGATTTGGAATGGACAGTTCTAGGCCTACCAATATACCTATGACACCTTCTGTGAGTCTTAACAAAGATGAGAATGGCAAAAGTGTTGATGTAACCAAATATAGGAGACTAATTGGATCATTGCTATACCTTACAGCTAGCAGACCTGATATTATGTTTGCAGTAGGTGTATATGCTAGATTCCAATTGAATCCTAAGGAGTCACACTTAAATGTTGTAAAGAAGATCATCAAGTATGTCAAATCCACACAAAATCTAGGATTATGGTATCCTAAAGAAGGAGGAATTAAACTCATTGGGTACAATAACTCAGATTTTGCAGGATGCAAGATTGATAGGAAGAGTACTAGTGGAATTTGTCAATTCCTAGGTGAAAGGTTGGTGGCACGGCACAGTAAAAAGCAAAACTCAATTGCTCTTTCTACAGCTAAGGCAGAATACATTGCTGCTGGAAGCTGTTGTGCACAAATCTTATGGATGCAATATTAATTACAAGATTATGGGATTGATTCAAGAAAAACAACTATATTCTGTGACAATACCAATGCTATTGCTATTACACTGAATCCAGTTTTACACTTTACATCAAAACACATAGATGTAAGGCATCATTTCATAAGAGATCATGTTGAAAGAAAGGATGTGAAATTAACAAAGATTCATACTGATTTGAATCTTGCTGATATTTTCACTAAACCATTATGTGAATCAAGATTTTCAATCTTGAGAGGTAATTTGGGAATGTTAGAATTGTAAGAAGACTCAGTGAAAATCACTAAATTGCAAAGACAAGCCCAGAAAATTGGAAAAATAGTGAAAAGGAAAATTGCAACTGCAAAGTCACTCAACTGTAGAGTCGAACTCCATAGCTGTAGACTTAGTCCTAAACTGCAAATTCCTTACCAACTGTATACTTCCAAATTCTAAGATTGTCAACTGTAAACTTTGGGAATTTACAGTACTTTGTACAGTTCTGAAAAATTAAATGGAGCACTACAAAATTCAGAAACGTTTGTACTGAAGTTACAGACATTTTGGATTTATTCAGGCATTTTAATTAATAAAATGTGTGAGTACGTGTAACATTTTAAATGGAATTAAATTCTATGTGAGTTAGATTTTGGACAAATTAAATTATAAATTCTGGTCCAGAATTCAAAAGCTCATAAAATTTAGGTCAAAGACCGTTATACCCCTGTTCTTAATGACTGTTTAAGGAAATGTATTTAAAGGATCCTTCATCCTTTTATATCTCACTTTAACATTTCAAACCCCTCTGAAACCTTAAACACTCCCCATCTCTAACTCAAAAGAAACCAAGAATCATGGCTATGAAAGTTATATTTGGAGCTTTATTCAACTTCGATGAAATTCTGAAGAAGCTTCCTACTGATGGTATGGAGGAAGTTGTTAAGCATATAGTGAATCAAGGGATTCATTATTGTTTAACCCACAACCCTGGAGCTTATGATGACAAGATAGTACGTGAGTTCTACCAGAATGCAGAAGCCAATGTCGAAAGAAAGACATTATCTGTGAAGCTACAAGGAAGGAATGTAAAGATTAGAGCTAATGATATTTGCAAGGCTCTACACCTAAGGACTGGAGGTGATGCTCATGATAATCTCAACTTTGCTGAGGAAGATGAAAAGTATTGGAGGAGATTCACTGCAAAGAAGCCATTTCCAAAGAACTGGAAGAGGACATTCAAGAAGACTGATTTAGCAGTTGAGTATGTCTATCTTTATGAAGCTATAGATAAATGTTTACTATGTACGACTGGTGCTCATGATACTGGGATCATTCTTATGTGGGATTTGATGATAGCTTTTGTGAAGGAGATTAAGATAGATATTGGAGAACTTTTGTTGAGAAATATACGAAATGATGTAGTTAAGACTGGTAAGAACAAAGGTTTTGGTTTGTTCTTAAACTATATTTTGAAAGAAGTTGGATTTTCTTTGTTTAATGGGCATGAGGGTCAACCTATTATAACTCATAGAATCATTGGGAAGGCCAATTTCAAGAGAGGAGCTGTGGATGCTCCTATGGCTCCTAAATCCAAGAAGAGAAAGAAGAAATCTGAAGGAATGATTCTCACCATTATTCGTTCACCAAAACAAGCTGAAAAGAAAAAGAAGAATGTAAGAAGAAAGCTTTTAGTAGATGAACCTACTGATTCAGAAGATGAAATTGATAGAGAAAAGAGACAGAAGAAGTTTCATTCCAAGAAAATCAGAGAAGCTGAAACTGACAAGTCTACAGTTGTAGACTTGCCAATTGTACAGTCTGAGGTAAAGCTACTGAGGAATAGATTGAAGAAGCTGAAGTTCCTGAACCTGAAACTGAACAACTCCCTGTTGTTCCAGTTGAGAGGGTAGAAGGATTTGAAGAGGAAAGACAGAAATTTGATGACTGGAAGCTAGTCAGAGAGGAATTAGACAAGTTGACAGTTGAGGAAAGGAATTTGTTCCAGTGGGTAGTTGACTGGACAAATTGCAGTGATGTCAAAGAATTGATGAAGCCTAATTTTATTGATGATTTCATTGCTGAGAAAAGAAGAAAGGATAAAGGTAAAGGAAAGCAGATCATTGCTGAAAAAGCTGCAAGACAGAAGATCACTAAATCAGCAGCTGCAGCTTTGAGAGTTGCTCTTATGACTGAGAAAGACCCCGAAGCTGAATATCCTGAAACTGGGTATGATGTTGTAAGTTCTGATAGTGATGAAGAATTACCACAGAAGATTGGTGAAGGAAGTCACCAAATAGTTGAAGCTGGAGGCTTAACTATTTTGGCAAAAGAGGCTATTTTGATGGAGTCTGCAGGAGCTAGTGCTGCAGATCCAGTAATTGTTGAAGGAATCCCTACAGAAGAAGAATCAGAGAAGGAGAAAGAGACAAGAAAAGATGATTCTCCTTGCAAAGAACCTAAGGAAAAGTCAGATGATAATGATGATGGCAATAATGATGCACCAATGGGTGGTGCTCAAGCCCAAGTTCAAGCTGAAGTTCGAGCTAAAACTGTGGAAACTGAAGTTCAAGCTACTGAAAATGTTCAAGTTGATGAGCAAGTTGTTGATGATACATCTAAGGACATTGATGAAAGTGCAAAAGACTTGTCAAACCCCATCACAAGCATTTTTCATCAATCTCCACCTGCAATGTTTACTCTGGAAGAGATCTATAGGCATGGAACTCCCCCACTGTAGAGCTATTCAGCTCTTGAGAGAGAGAATGTTGAAAATATGGATGACTATATGGCTGAATTCTCTACTGAAGTGGTTGTAACTCCTAGCAAGAGGAAGGCTTCCACTGAAGACTCTACAACTGTAGAGTTGGTGCCTTCTAAAGCTAAAAAAGTTACAAAAGGAAAAGAGTTGGTAATAAGAGAAGGAGACTCTGAGGAAGAGGACAGTGATACAAATCCTCAGATGACACCCAAGGAAGTTGTATCCCAGCTAAAACATTTGGAAGAATCATTCAAAGGAATAGAAACTGGAATTCTGAAGCAAGTCAAGATGGTACCTGATGCTATTATCTCTCAGAATGTGAGAAAAGGTATGGAAGACCTTGTGAAGAAGTTTGAGGAGAGAAGCTCAGAAGAAAAGAGAGTTCTTGAAAAGAATTTTAAAGCTATTGTGGACAGCTTATTGGCTCAGAATGGATTGATAAGGGAATATGTTATAAAAAAGACAAGAGAAATCTCTACTCTACAGTCAGATATTAATTTGATGAAAGATGATTCTTTTAATCTGAAAGTAGAAGTGAAGAGTACGAAGAATGAAATGACCAAGCCGATATCTGGGAATGAGACCCTGAAAACTGAACTGATGAGAAAGCTTAACACCATTTTGTCACACATTGATGTTGGCAAAAAGGGGGAAAGCAATATTGAAAAAAAGATCAAAGAAGGAGAAAAGTCACTGAAGATAACCTTGAGAATGTGAAGGATATTGGAAAGGCATGGGCAAAAGAGCTTGAAGCTGCAAAATCTAAAGATTTGTCTAAGAGATTGGGAGATCAATCAGAAGAAAGACCTCAATTAGATCAGATGAAGGGAAGTTCTAAAGGAAGCAAGATCATAAAACTCCCTAAATCTACAGCTCAGAAACTTGCAGTTCACACTCAAAAACCTCTTGGTTATTGGGAACAAACAGTGAAAGAATCTAGAGAAAGAAGGAAAGAGAAGGAAGAGAAAGAGAAAGAAGAGAAAGAAAAGCAAAGAGAAAAAGATTTTGATGAATCTACAACTGTTATCACTGCTCAACCATTAAATGTTCAACCATTAAGCATGATACCTGCTGAAGACTTTGATGATAGGGTTAATCAAATGAAAGCTGAATTTGACAACTTATGGAAGGAATTCTTGAGTATATGCAACAGGCATACTGTGATTAAGAAGATTAAGCTCAAGAAGGACAAATTTTAAAATTTCAAAGACCTGAAGGCTGATGGATCATTATATAAAGGAGATAATGCTCGGCTTCTTGGTGGAAAGATCAAGAAAAATCCATTGCCTAAGAGGGTATTCAAGTCTAAGAAAGAAGAAGAAGAGATGGAAACTTATGAACTACAGATGTTGATGAAGTACTTTGAAGAGGATGAGAAGAACATGAAGTTAGTGGAGCAAGGAATCTTGAAGCCTCAAGATGAAACTGATGAAGAAGATGATGAAGATGATGTTGATACCAAGCACAGAAGAAGATGAAGATTATGTTCTAGATTAGACACTAAAACTTTTTAGTTTTTAGTCTAACTATCTACTGTAAGTTGTATCTTGAACTCTTTTTAGTTTATGCAGCTTTGTGCTTTGTCTTGTGTTCTGTTGCTTTGTGTTTTGCTCTGTCTTCTTTTGTCCTGCTTTGTTTTGCTTTGTTGTTCTTGCACTGTTCTTATAAGACAATGTCTTATTGTCTTTATTGTTTGTTTTGTTGATTGTTTTGCCAACATCAAAATAGGGGGAAATTGTTAAGTACCTTGGTTTAGATTTTGATGTGTGCAAAACAATGTGTTTATTGAATATATTGATCTAACACTTGTGCTAAGGAAATTGGTGTTTGAAACATATAGTTGTAAGTGAAGTCTGCAGCTGTATATTTGATCAATCTACAGCCAGACATGACCCTACAGCTGTAAGGTTTCTCTATAACCTATTTCTCTTATTTGACAGGACTCTACAGCTACAAGATTGAAGTCTACAGCTACAAAGAACCGTTTGAAGAGATGGTACAAGTCAGAGATTATTTGAAGATAATGAAGACCATTAAGTACTATTAGTGTAGCTTTCAAGCACTCACTAAATTGTACTTAAGTGGAGGATATTTTCTTAATTCTGGATGATAATGAAGATTAGTTACAAGGAGGCCAGAATTCTGAGGAAAAAGGACAATAGTACAATCAGTACTATCCTGTGTGAAGGATGAGGACCACTTCACACATGCCAAATGGAGAGAGATGAGCCTTATCCAGATTTCAAATTTGAATTTCCAACGGATAAGTCACACCACTCAATCTATAAATAGAAGAAGTCCTCAGAGGAAGCAACAACAACAACCCTGAGCATAAAAGCATTCTGCCTAAGCAAGTCTACAGCCAGCAAAATTCTTAGAGAGCTTTACTCGTTTTATTCTTTGTGATTCATAGGATAGTTGGTTAGGATTTTTCTTAGAAAGAATCACACTTTTTTGTTGTTGTTCCCTCACCTATTTTATATTTCTACTTAGTGTAGATATCTCTTTGTGAGGTTTTGTAAAACTCTTTGTGAGTTATATTCTGAGTGAATAGGGTAGTTTAATCTCTTTTTAGAATAGGAATCTAAGTGAACCTAGTTCTAAGGGGGAACTACTTGTATTGATCTTAGTGATCACATCTTAGTGAATTTGGCACCTGAGTGGTGTAACAGTGGATGTAGGTGGTCTTTTTATAGACACTGAACCACTATAAATCTGGTCTATTTACTTTCTGTCATTTAATTCTTGTCCTGCATATTTAATTTCCTTG
This sequence comes from Prunella vulgaris, assembly GCA_026898435.1. Taxonomy (NCBI): domain Eukaryota; kingdom Viridiplantae; phylum Streptophyta; class Magnoliopsida; order Lamiales; family Lamiaceae; genus Prunella; species Prunella vulgaris. The sequence goes on along the minus strand of JAPKLY010003025.1, from coordinate 4,355 downwards.
TTACATTCATCATTCTTTTGAAACCTGAGTGCATAAAACTTTGTGTTTATCACAAAGAAAAAACTGACTCTACAGCTGTAGACTTCTCTAAGTCACTCAGCTGTTAAGTTTGTTTACATTGTTTTTCATTAACACTCATTTTATTCCGCTGCACATTAGAGTATTCTCAACAAAATTTTAATTGTGAGAACTCCTTTGATATTTTTTCTACAAGTGATCCTTTTGTTTTTGTAAAGTTGTTTTTAAACTCTGCAGCTGCAGACTTCTTAAGTCCACAGCTGTAACCTTTGTGGTCTAGTTTCTAAAACTCTTGTAGACTTATCTTTTTGAACTTAAAGAGGTTACTGTAAGGTTCTAGAATCCCTCTTATTTTGAAAAGTTTGAAAATCTGATTTTGGACTCAAGGTCTATTCACCCCCCCCCCCCCTCTAGACCTTGACTACTTTAAGGGACCAACAGAGATATGATTTCTAGGCAATCTTCAACGGCTAGTTATCTATCCCTATAAATAGGAGTACCAGTGAAGAAAACAAATAATAATTCTACGCTATTAAATTAGCAGAAATGCTGCCAAATTTTAACTGTACTCACAAAACTCACTCACACAAGTATACCCTTTGTAAGCTTTGAAGAAGCTGGTTAAGTTAGTTGCACTCTTAGCACTAATTATTTTGTAGAAAGTAGTACTCTCAAAGTAAGTGAGTAAGGGAGAAAACAAGTAGTGGAGAGACCCACATTACCAGTTGGTGTGTGGAGAGTGGAGTAGGACCTTTGTATCCAAACCACTATACATCATGTGCCTCTTGCATTTATTTCTGTCTTTAATCATTTGTGCACAATCACTTAAAAGGATTTTCAACTAAAACCTTTTCGCACTCAAAGTTCACCAGCGCACTGATTTACAAAATTAGACGACCTCTTAAGGGGAGTATGCTGATTTATAGAAATGCCAAAATAAAAAATGTTTTAAATACTAGCAAGTCTATTCAATGCCCCTTCTAGACTTGGTCAAGTGTTTTATCCTTAAAACCTGCCTTTGGGACCAACAAGTGGTATCAGAGTTGTGTATCCAAAAGACCACAACCTGAGAAAGCTTCTGGTGGTCACCAGGATAGATCCCTGAAAATCCTTTTTGAAAGCCTTTATGTGCCTTTTATCTAACCCACTTGCAGGCATGATATCCTATAAAAAGAGTGGTTCCAAGACAAGGAAGCTGCCAGAATTCTCAATAAAAGACTATGACTATTGGAAATTCAGAATGGAGAATCACTTGGGAGCTATCCATGATCGTAAGCTAGATGTACTCGAGGAGGGACCCATCAAATTCTTCTGGGATCCAGTCAGTGATGGAAAGACTCCGGAAACTGAGATCAGCCAGAGAACTAGACCTGAAAAGTAGAAGAGTGAGCTGACTGATGCTGAAAGGAAGCTTTTAAACCTTGACCTGGTGGCTAGGACGAAGATCATTGAGACTTTGTCCAAGGAGTACATTGAAAAAATAAAGACTTGCAAAACGGTCAAGGAGATGTGGGAGAAACTCTCCTTGATGTGTGAAGGCACAGACCAGATTAAGGAAAATAAACTCCAAGTTGTTCTTCACACAATCAATACATTCAAAATTAAGGCTGATGAGACCATTGATCAGCTGGATATGAGATTAACCAATATTTTGAACAAAGCAGTCTCTTTGGGAAAGGAGTACACTGAGAGAAATCAACAACAACATTCTCAAATCTCTTACACCCAGATGGAGAGTAAAAGTGACTGTGATCAAGGAGACAAAGAATATATCATAAATTAATCACCACACTCTGATGTCTCATCTGAAGGCGCATGAATTCGATATTCAAGAGGAAGACCAAGAAGATAAGACTCCATCATCATCTTCAGCTGCCAAGAATGTTACATTCTCTGCCAAAGCTGAAAGTCATGAGAAGTCCTCTACTCCAGAGGACTAAACTTAAAAGAGTAGTTAGCCTTGCTAACCAAGAAGTTTGAAAAAAATGTCAAACAAGTTCCAGAAGTACAAATCCTACTGGAAGAAGAGTAGAGGTGATTCTTCCAAAAGATATCAAAAGTCATCTAATGCCAGGAGACCATCAGATGAAAGGAGTCGAGATACAAGTCTCCAGAAAGAAGGAGGGAACCAAGTCCCAAGAGAGGAACAGATGGTGTCTGCTATTTATGCAACAAGCATGGTCATTTCAGCTATGATTGCCCCCAGCTGACACCAAGAGAGAGAGGGGAGAAGAGGCTAAAGAGGGATATGAGGTTTGCTGACAAGAGAGCTCTGTTAGCTGAGGAAGAGAAGGAAGATGCCAGCTCATCCTCATCCTCATATAATTTTGAATCAGAAGAAGATCTATGCCTTATGGCTAAGGTAGAAGAGGTACAATCTTCATCCCCCTCTGTTAGTTCATCTTGCTCCTCTACCTACTCTGTGGAGTCAGATTTATAGATGATGTTGTCTGGCCTCCAATCCTCTCTAAAAGTTTGTTCCTTACTAGAAGATGAGAACTTTAGGTTGAAAGCAGAGGTTCAAAACTTAAGACTTGAGAAGGAGAGCTCAAGACTATCAATCACATCCTATCAAGTCAGGTGACTTAGCAGCAAAGTGGGAGGAATAGGAGAAGCTGATATAAAGGCTGCTCTCTGAGAACCTTGTCTTGAGTAGTGAACACAAACAGCTGACAGCCAAGTTCGATGAACTTTTCAAATAGAACGAACTGATAACAAAAAATGCACAGCAACTTAAACTGAAAGTGGATCAGCTGACTAAGGCAAAAAAATTCGTGTCTCAAATAGCCGAATCCTCTTAGACTGTGCATGACAAAAGAGGTCTTGGTTATCCCAAACCTAAACCATAAAAGAAGAAGAAAGACAATGAGCCTATTAGGGATCCTCGTAAGGATAAAGGGCCAACTGAGCCTGCAGCACCAGCAAGGCAGAAGAGTAGAAAGACAAACAGGTTCTCAGCTGGCAGACGAGTAATAAAACTCAAAAGCCCACTATTGACCAAAATAAGTCTAAGACTCATAAGTCCCAAGGTCAGAAGAGGCATCCAATTTATAGTTATGCTAAGAAGACGAAACCTCAGCAAAACCAGCAGAGGGGAGATCAGCCTGGGCCATCTCAGAAGAGAAAGCCCAAGCGAACCTACCCTCAGCCCTGTGTTACACTTAAAGAAATCAAATCTGATAGGCCTGCAAAGGCCAAAGTTTATGAGTCATTCAAAGGCTTGAGCAGAAACTACCCTTGTAAGAAGCCCACATACAAGCCTGCTGTTATTAAACATCGCCCTAGGAAAAAACCTCTTAGGGAGATGATTTTTGTGGACAAATCTGGAAGGAAGTTGAGATCACTTAATCCCCGTAAGGATGATCTCTACTTGTGGATTCCAAATTTTGAATCTAACCAAATAGGACCCAAAGAAAGGGTACCTAAAGCTTGAATCTGATCTCAGACGAGCTCTAGCCCAATCGAGAGAGGAGAAGTCAAGAACCCTGTCTAGTTCATAGACAGTGGATGTTCCAAGCATATGACGTTTGAGAAACTTCTCCTTCGGGACATTGTCACGTTGGATGGGCCTAGAGTTGTGTTTTGTGATAACAATTTTGGAGTCACTAGAGGAGTTGGTACCCTGCTGATCGCAAGCACCAGAGTTGAGGAGGTCTACTACATAGAGGGCCTAATGCACAATCTCATTTCAGTATCCCAATTCTGCGATAAGGGATATTCAGTAAGATTCTCTAGAAACTCTTGCTTTGTTATTAATGATTTTAATTAGCAGGTGCTACTAACTGTTCTCAAAAGACTTAACACGTATCTTGCAGACTTTGCAAGCTGCCCAGCTGACTCGTGTCTTGTTGCCAAAAGCACATCAGAGGTCAGCTGGCTCTGGCACAAGAGGTTAGGTTATCTGAATTTCAAGACTCTCAACAAGGTTGCAAGAAAGGGTCTGGTCAGAGGACTACCAAATGAGGTGTTTGCCAAGGAGCAGAATTGTGATGCCTGCCAGAAAGGGAAGCAAACAAGAGCCTCATTCAAGGATGTGCAGAGTACTTCCGCAACAAAGGCACTTCAGCTGCTACTTATGGATCTCTTCGGACCAATCTCACTACTCAACTTCAGTGGAAGGAAGTATACACTAGTTATACAAGATACACTTGGGTAGTGTTCTTATTCAAGAAGAGTGAGACGATGGTCAAGATGCATGAGTTGTTCAAGAAGATCCAGAATGAGCAAGAGCTCAACATAGTCAGAATCAAAAGTGATAAAGGTACTGAGTTCCTTAATTCACATGTGTTGTGACTATTGCATGGAGCAAGGAAATCAGCATGAGACATCAACTGCCA
>JAPKLY010003024.1:0-20915 GCA_026898435.1 Prunella vulgaris | reverse complement strand
CCTGATAGGTGACACTTACTCTTCACTGACTAAGTTCTGTCCTGAGTATGCTTAGTGTACTCAGTAGAAGCATCAGCCAATGGTACTTCAGGATTGACTTCAGGATGAATCAGCAGGCTTCGATCTTCAGCTTCAGAACAGACAATCTTCAGCAAGACTGACTGACTCCTTCAGGATGGTTTACACTTCAGACTTCAGTAAATTGGGTCGACTCCAATATTCTTCAGTCTTCAGCATGGTCCTCCTGTACTGAATTTCTAACCTAACTATCCTGAATTATTTTATCCTGAACAACTATACTTAGGCAAATTCATCAGGGGTTTTGGGATCTAATCAAAATACTCAGATTGTCCCAACAATTTCCCCCTTTTTGATGATGCCAAAACCCTTAAGCAAATTCCTATTCATCTATACAATCATCTGACTTAGTCAGTAAGAATAACTCAGTACCACCTGACAAACTAGGTACTTAGTCTATAAGATGAAAACAAGGAATGGGTTAGTACAGTTCTTGATAAGGATTCAGAAAAGTAGATTCAGGAGTCAACAAGAAGTTGTACTCAGGAAAAATAAATAACTTCATTGATTGATAAGAAAATACAAGTGTCCTGAAGCTATTACAAAATTCCTGAACAACTAGCTCCTGATCTAGTCTTCATCCTTATTCCAAGCAGTCAGTGGAATCTCGTACATCTCCAGTACCCGGTTCAGGACCTGCTTCATCCTGTTCCGATCAGCAACGGCCCCGGCAGCTCGTCCTACTCTGACGACTTCTTCAGAAATTGCTTTCCGGTCCAGTTGCTTGGAGTTCTTAAAGAGTGGAGGAGGGTACTTGATGAATTCCGGAGGAGCAATCTCTACACCTTCACTGTCAGCATGTCTGATGATTTCAGCCCAGAGATCAGGATGCTCCTGTGCCATCCAGTGATGGAGTATGAAGTCTTTTTCTTCAGTCAGATCGTCCCATAACCCCACCACGTAGAATAGGTAGGCCCACCTATTCCGGATCGGAATCCATACCTCCAACATCTCTATCGGAATAAAGTCTTCCACAAACTTTAGTGGAGGATGACTTTGATCTGAACTGACCACAATCTTCCTCTGAGTCTTCATCCGAGATCCAGAAGATACAGATTTCTTCTTCTGAACCTGCGAAGTCAGATACTCATTGGACTCCTTTAGGCGCTGGATCTGACTGAGGAGCGAAATCTCCTTCATCTTTGCTATCTTTTCAGCTTCAGTCATCACCATTTTCTTCTGAGTGGTCAGCTCAGTTTGCATATGTTCCTCCATCTCCTTGTACAAAGGCTCCAGAGCGGGGTCCTCAGACGACCTCAATCTTTTCGGCTCTGAACCTTCAGCAGCTTCGATGGCAGCGACGGACCTTGTCCTCTTTCTTTCCGCCGCTATCAGTTCAGGGGGGAAGTTTTTCTTCTTTGCTTTACCAGTAATGGCAATCTGCTTCTTCCCTTCTTCCCCCTTTTTGGCATCATCGTCATTTATCCGTTTGACAACTTCATCCACTGACTCCGCCAATAATGTAAACTGACCATCCATCTCAGTCTGCTTCCCCTGCAATTGCCCAATCTGCCTGGCCATCCCTCTCAGGCCAACACTTAGCTTGTCGACGGCTGAATTATGCTCAGCTTTTAGCCGTCCTTCAAAGCTCATCATCCGATTGTTTAGGGCAGTGGTAATTGCATCCTTCTCCTGTTCAGACATCTCACTCAGCAGTTCCTCCTTCAGTTCAGCTTTCAGCTTGACCAACTTCTCATCAACCAGTTGATCAACTTTTTCAGACAGTTGTTGATCCAGAAAATTGGCAAGCTTAGTCTCCTGCTGAGTCTGCACATTAGAAACCATCTGATTGCAGTTCTGAATGGCATCCTTGGTTTGCTCAGAAATAACAGTGAGGTCTACATTGATTCTAGTCCGAGCTTCCCTAAGGAGATCTATTGCAGCATGCATATCAGTGGCCATATCATTCAGGTCACGGTCCAGTCTGTTCAACTTCTTGTTCAGCAATTCAGAATATGAACCAACCCTACTAGTTTTTCGCTCAACGAGGATGACCCTCCTGTGCAGATTGCCAAGAGCTCGTGAGGAATTCTGAAGATATATTGCTTCGGGTGTAGTCCATTTGCCTCTGACTCGGACCATGCCTGGTGGACCCTCTCCTGAAGCCTCCGCAATCCCGGGTCCCAGGATTGCTTCATCGGCCGGTGCACTGACTCCCTCAGTGCCACCTTGCTGATCATCATCAGCAACCACTACCACCTCCTGCTCAGCTTCCTTCATCTCTCCCTTCTCTTCTTCAGCTTTCTGAGGTTCAGGCTCAGGATAGGTTCGGCAGACTGTTTTGATAAAATCCACCATCTTAATCAATTGATGTAGAGAGTTCACATCAAAATGATCAAAGAGGGCGGCTTCTAATTCTGCAATGCAGTCCCATCCTCTAGACTCTCCTAGCTGACTGAGCTCAGACCATGTAGCGTTTCTGATCATGGCAAAAGTGCGGAGTTGCACAACTGCCTCCTTCTGAGCTTCAGTGAGATCAGGAAATCTCCTTTCCACAATTTCAGCTGCCGCTCCCCTTGCTACTATCTCAAAATCTGAAAGAATATTCACATCGGGCGCAGGGAACGGCCATGGTGTTTCAGCCTGAACTGGTTCAGCAGCCTCCTGCTCAACTCCTCCTTCCTGAGCAGGCTCCACCTGATCCAAACTCTGATAAGTTTCAGCGATGTTAAGGATTAGTTGATCAGGATCAGGGGATGCAACATCCGGAACAGATGTAATGGGAGCAATTTCAAGAATGGCCTGCGCCTGAGCTGGTTCCCTCTCCGGAGTTGCATGCTGAACAGCTTCTTCAGCAGCTCTCTCTTCCACAAACTTTTTCTCTCGCTCTTCCACGAGCTTTTTCTCTCGCTCAGCTGACCCTGAATAAAGAAATTTCAGTTTTTGTTGCTTGGGTCCTGAGGGTTTAGATTTCTCCTCTGCTGGCTTTGCTGTATCAAACTCAAAAGACTTACCTGCCTGAGCCTTGACTCTTTCAGTCATGCTCGCCTGGGCCTTCTTCTTCTGAGTCCGAGGCCTTCTCCTGGTGCCAGCATCATCGGAGTAAGCTCTGAATAGATTGATTTTCGCTGGAATCTCGAGTGATTGGGCCTGATCCACATCACCGAGATCCAGGGTCTCCAAGAGCATAGAAATCTTGGTGCCAAAGTGCATCTTGGCCTCGAATGTCGCCTGACCCTCTGACGAGTACTTGATTTTGCTGGTCTCAGCCACCAGCATTTGGAGGAAGTAATCCTCCCAGTTAAAGTTGTGCATAGAGGCGTCCGAGATTGCCATCATCGTATAAAGCTTTGGTCTGGAGATCTGCTCCAATCCTCCGGCAATCCCCATCACTCCCTGACTTGTCAGGTCGAAGAAGTGGCGGTTTTCAGTCCTCAGGACTGATTTATTCAGGCCCGACTTCAGGAGGACATCCCCATCACATAAGGACTGGAGAAAGTCCTTCTCATTCCCATACCCATAATCCACTGGGCTTCGTCCTGAACTGGGAAGATTAAAAACCTCCTTAATCTTCCTCTGGATGTTGAGAGTGACCCATCTCCTGGTCATCTCCTCCTCTCCATCCTTCCCCTTTGTATAGGTGGTCAGGGGTATGCAAGTTTCCCACTCCTGGGACTCCTTGTTCTGCGCCATCTTTAGGTAGAATGCAGCAACAAGTCTCGGGTGGAGCCTCTGTGGTCTTGCTGTAATGAATTGCAGAAGACCTGCATTACTGAATAGTTCTTGTACAGGCAAAATATCGGGGTGGTTGGAGGAAAAGTCCCCATATGGTTCATAATGAATCTCATTCCTTAGATGGAAAAGATTTCCAAAGAAGGAATCTGCAGATGGAGAAGCCATTGAAGTAATATGAAGAAATGAATAAGGTCGGTTTGCAGAGAGGAATATGTAAGGAAAATATTTAGGTGCATAAAGATTTTAACAACACAATCTTCCCCTATTTATACAAAAATTCGGTTTTAATCGGGTGGCTTAGAAAATAATGACCTATGAGATTCAACGATTAAGATCAAAACTCAAAAAGTAAGTAGACTCTTCGGTTTTTCAAAAGTAATTGGTCAAACTTTATCGAAAACTGTTCCCGCCCACAGTGCATTAAATGCACATTAGAGCATGTCCGTATTTAATTCAAATAAATTGTATTAAATAATAACCAAATATTAAAACGAATGGCTGGGATCATTTGACAAATTAAATTGATTTGACAATACAGCAAACAGTATAAGGAAAATGCACGCAAGATCAGATGACTAGATAAAAATCAGAAAACATATCAGTCAATCAGATTTGTATTCTGACTGATACCACTTATTGCCCTATCAGGGTGACAAGACCTGAGTTCAGTGTCCTGAAACTTAGTCAGTCTATACTGATCATTTCTCTTATACTGAATGTTCCCCCTTCAACCATTCATATTCTCTCTGGGATTCCTTCATCCTGAGTCCATATGAGTTATTCCCCCTGACCTTGTGCATTCTTATCAAAGATTCAGACTGAATCCCCTAAGCCTGGGTCAAGGAGTCCTAACTCTACTGATAACTCAACAAACCTGGTTTCAGGCAAAACCTTAGTCAGGATGTCAGCTCTCTGTTTTTCAGTAGGGACTCTCTCCATCCTGATGTCCTTCTTCTCAACATGATCCCTGATAAAGTGATGCCTGATGTCTACATGCTTACGTCTTGTGTGTAAGACTGGGTTTTGGGATATGGCAATGGCACTATTATTGTCACAATAAATTGGAACTTCAGTTGCCTCTATTTGGTAGTCTCTCAGTTGTTGTTTCAGCCAAAGAATCTGAGAACAACAACTGCCTGCCGCCATATACTCAGCCTCAGTAGTAGACGTTGCAACACTGGTTTGCTTTTTAGAAAACCAAGAGATCAGTTTACTCCCTAGAAACTGACATGTGCCTGTAGTTGATTTCCTATCAAGTCTACAGCCTCCATAATCAGCATCTGAATAGCCAGTCAGTTCTAGGTTGTCATCAGAGGGATACCAAAGTCCTAGATTGACTGTACCTCTCAGGTATTTCAGTATCTTTTTGGCACTCTCTAGATGACTCTTCTTTGGATCAGACTGATACCTTGCACAAACTCCAACTGCATAAGTGATGTCAGGCCGACTAGCAGTCAGATATAATAAAGATCCTATCAGTGCCCTATATTCAGTCTGATTTACTGAGACTCCTTCTTTGTCAGGATCCAGCTTCTCATTTGTGTTCATGGGAATGCGTGAGACTTTGCTGGACTGAACTCCAAATTTCTGAATCAAGTCCCTCGCATACTTGGACTGATTAATGAAAATTCCGGAGTCAGTTTGCCTGACTTGGAGACCCAGAAAGAAATTCATTTCTCCCATCATTGACATCTCAAATTTCCCAGTTATTAGCTTGGAGAATTTCTCACAAAGCTTCAGATTAGGAGATCCAAATATTATGTCATCCACATAAATCTGAACCAAGAGAATGTCTTCCCCTTCGGTGATCCGGAAAAGGGTCCTGTCCACTGTTCCTTTCACGAACTCGTGGTCTATCAGGAATTGGGATAACGTATCATACCAAGCTCTCGGAGCTTGCTTCAGGCCATAAAGAGCTTTCTTCAGGTGATATACCTTATTACCAACTTCGAATCCAGGAGGTTGCTCAACATACATCTCTTCATTCAGTACACCATTCAGAAAAGCGCTCTTTACGTCCATCTGATACACTTTGAATTTCCTGAATGTTGCATAAGCCAGAAACAACCTGATTGCTTCCAATCTTGCGACTGGAGCAAAGGTCTCATTATAGTCGATACCCTCGGCCTGAGAGTAACCCTTTGCTACTAGTCTGGCCTTATTCCTGACAACAACATTCTTTTCATCCCTCTTGTTCTTGAAGACCCACTTGGTGCCAATAACATGTTGACGCCTAGGTCTCTCAACTAACTCCCAAACCTGATTCCGCTCAAACTGATTGAGCTCATCCTGCATCGCTAGGATCCAGTTGGGATCAGCTAGAGCTTCTTCTATGCTTGTAGGTTCCTGATCACTCAGGAAGTAACAAAACATAGCGCTTTCACCAAAGGACAACCTCGTCCTGACCCCCTCATTGATATCACCAATGATATCAGCCAATGAGTGATCATCTAGCCATCGCCTCCTGCTGACTGGAGCACTGGGAGCTACTGACGTTCCATTGCCTGATCCTGAAACATTAGTCTCGGCAATAATAGGCAAAGAAGCAGAACGAGCAAGAACAGGGGATACTGAGTCATTTCCTGAGGGTTGACCAATATCAAAGAAATTGTTTCCCCCTACAGTGTTGGACTCAGTAACTGTCTCAGGTGCAGAAGCATCATCACCGACAGTACGTACCTCAGGTTGAGTCTGTCCTTCCGTCTGAGACTCAACGTTTTCCGAGGCAGGGGCTTGCTGAGGGTTGGCCTGAAGTCCATCCTGATCTTCATCATCATCATCCCATCCCTTGGGAGCACTGACAAGTTTGATCTTGAATTCAGCATTCTTCAGACTCAGTCTTGTTACCCTTTTGGTAATCCCCTCAGTGTCAGGACTTGGAACCTGTTTCCTATGCACTGATGCAGTCTCATCAAACACAACATGAGGTGTTTCCTCCACACAAAGGGTCCGACAGTTATACACCCTGAAAGCTTTACTGATTGAGGAGTATCCTAAGAAAATTCCCTCATCAGATTTGCTATCAAAGGCTTTCAGCTGGTCTTTCCCATTGTTCAGGATGAAACACTTACATCCAAAAATATGGAAATAAGAGATGCGAGGCTTTCTCTTGTTCCAAGTTTCATAGGGTGTCTGAGCATGTTGTTTGTTCAGCATAGATCGGTTCTGAGTGTAGCAAGCAGTGTTGATTGCTTCAGCCCAATACTTCTTGGGCAGTCCTGATTCAACCAACATGGTCCTGGCAGCTTCCTTCAGGGTTCGATTCCTTATTTCAGCTACCCAATTCTGCTGAGGGGTCCTGGCTGCAGAAGTCTCATGAGCTATACCATGGTTAGTACAAAAGTCAGTTATAATAGAGTTTATAAACTCGGTTCCTCGATCTGATCGGATCCTGACTATGCTCTGACCCTGTTCAGTACTCAATTGCTTGAGTAACTCTGGAAGCTTGACCTGAGTCTCCTTTTTGTTCAGCAAGAAAATAACCCATGTGTACCTAGAATAATCATCAACAACAACAAGGGTATATTTCCTACCATTTATGCTGACAGGAGTTACTGGACCAAAGAGATCCATGTGCAGGAGCTGAAGCACTCTGTCAGTGGAGAAGGCTTCCTTCACTTTGAATGAGGCTTTGGTTTGCTTGCCTTCCTGACATGCTCCGCACACGTGGTCTTTGCTAAAAACTTCATTAGGCAGACCATCTACAAGAGATAGTCTAGAGATTTTGTTAATAATCTTGAAGTTTAAGTGACTCAGACGTTTATGCCAAAGCCAACTGAGCTCAGAGGAGCTCTTAGCGACCAGGCAGGTTTCAGGAGGGCTGCTCTTGAAGTCAGCAAAATATACATTGCCCCTCCTGACACCTGTAATCAGAACCTGTAGTGTAGATTTGTCCTTCACAAGACACATGTTAGATGTAAATTCTACACTATATCCTCGGTCACAGAACTGACTAACCGAGAGTAAGTTATGTCTCAGTCCCTCAACATATGATACATTTAGTACACGGACAGAGTTAATAACAAGGGTTCCGAATCCTCTGGTGAAACCCTTAGAGTTATCACCAAAGGTTACCTGCGGGCCTTCTTGAGCTACATAATCCTGAAGGAGATCACGAAATCCGGTCATGTGCCTGGAACATCCTAAGTCCAAGTACCAGTCCTTCATCAGATCCTCCTTCCTCTTCTTGTAGCCCGCAGTGACCTGAAAAGAATCAGGCCTCAGGTACCCATCTCGTATTGGGTCCTACTGAGTCAGTCATACCCTTTGGGATCCAGATTTGTTTAACAATTCTGATAGCATCAGAAGCGTAAACCTGTTTCCCTGAAATATCAACATACACAGTTCTCTTCTTCCTTTGTGCCTGGGAAGTTGAGGGTGTATGGGTGTCAGCCTGAGATACAGGAGCCCTATATTGATTTCTGGGGGTGGGCCTCCTGTTCCTTCTTAGCCTGGGTGCATTGGGCTGAGTTTGATCCCTAGAAGGAGCAGCTCGGGCCTGACCTTTTGGAACTTGAGGTCTAGCTTGACTGTTTCTGGAGTCAGGTCTCCTTTGCCTTTCAGAGGCCACCTGGTTTGTCCTTCTCCTTTGAGGATCAGGACGCTCCTGATGGGCTCTGTGCCCTGTCTGAGAAATCTGGACCTTAGTAGTCCTTGGCCTTGCCTGAGGCCTCCTCTGTCCTGAGTTTCTTCTGCTCTGAACATTTCTAGGCTGGGCCTGAGAAGTGCTGGGAGCAGAATTTTTCCCAGATTGAGGATTCCTAGGCTGAGCCTTGGATTTCCCTTGATCTGTCTTCCCTGACTCAGGATGAGGAGCCTTGGCCTTTCCCTTAGGTTTTGGCCTAGAATCCTCAGTCCTTTGCATGACAGGTTCAGCAGGCATTTTCTCCTTCCCTTTGCCTTTATTCTGATGAGCAACACTTGAGCTCTTGTCATCAGTTAGGGCAGGGACAAACTTCTTCTGAGAGTTGCTCCCTGAAGCACCTCTCTTCTTCTTGCCCTTTGGGTCTTTTGAGGCATCATAGCCTAACCCAGCTTTAGCACCATTAGTCAGCTGAGAGAAACTTGTCAACTCATCAACCACTTGGGTAGATGTGTATAACTTCTTCAGCTTAACTTCAAGATGCCCATTTGTTTCTTTCAGGGCCTCAATTTCAGAGGTGTATTGAAGCACCAACTCTTCATGAGCTTTCTCCTTTGAGATCAGCTCAAGATCCCAAGCAGTTTGCTCAGCACAAATGCGAGCTTGCCACTCAGTTTTGAACATCACTCTCAGAGCAATTCGCTCAATCATCAGTTGTTCCTGAGCAAGGAACAGATCCGTGTCACGAGTCTCAATCAGCGAGCTGATTACACCCTTCAGTCTTTCTACCTCCAGTGGAGCTTCATCATGCTTGTTCCGAGCATGAAGTAGCTCTTCTTGAAGATGTACTAATCTGAGGGCTTCTTCAGTATCTCTTTCTCTGAGAGACTCAGTTAACCGATCGTTCTCCTCACTCAGATGTGCGTTCACATCCACTGTGTGAGTATGAGTCTCCTGCAGCCTTGAGAAGTCAACCATCAATTGCTCTAGGGCGAGCTGAAGGTCGAGTTCTCCTGCTGAATCTGAGCTAAGCTCAGGTGCGTGATCAGGAGAAGAGGTAGAAGAACATACCTCGTCATCTGCCATCATGCAGAGGTCATCATACTCTTCATCGGAGAAGAGTTCAGGGGACCGGCATCCTGGGCCATCTGATTCTGAGGAATCCTCAGCAAGCAACGCTCTCCGGTCTGATGCCCTGAGCTCTCTCTTGGCTCTCCGATCTTCTCGCTCACGAGCACTGAGCTCCGGACAATCATACTGATAGTGTCCGGTCTTTTTGCAGTGGTAGCACTGATCTACATCAGAAGCAAACTTCTTGTCAGTGTACCTTTTATCAGATGACTCCCTCCTGCTCCCTGATGATCGTTCAGGTTTGGAGCTGGATCTTCTGGGCTCATCATCTCTCCTCTTCTCATCTCTTCGTCGCTCAGGCTCGTTGCGATCCCTCCTGGAATCTGAACCCCTCCTTTCTTCTCTTCGGGGGCTAGATCTCCTGGGGCTGGAGTACCTGCGATCACGGGTGTCAGTATAAAATTTCTTATACCTTCCGAATCGAGAGTTCAGTTTCTCAAATCACCGTGCTATCAGGCTGTACTCCAAGGCAAGCTCATCTTTGTTCATGTCCTTCAGAGACTTGGAGCCAGATCCTGCCTCAGGCTCAGGAGTAGCTTTAAGAGCCACGCTCTTTTCCTTTTCAGGTGTCTTCTCCTCACTAACTTCCTCACTGACAACACCCATCTTCTTCCTCTTATCGAGGTCAAATTCCAGAGCCTTTAACTCTGAGAATAGATGAGAGTGAGTAATGCTTGTAAGATCCTGAGTGTTTTTCAACAAGATTACTCTTGTGTCCCATCTTTCAGGGAGATAATTTAGGATTTTAGAAGACACCTCCCTCTTGGGAAACTCCTTCCCAAGGGTTGCTAGCTCGTTCATCATCTTAATGAACCGAGCTTCCATCTGATCGATGGATTCACCCTCTAACATCCTGAAGGCCTCAAACTTCCTGATAGCAAGATCTCTCTTGTTCTCCTTGATCTTTTCTGATCCCTCACTCATTTCCCTCAATGTATCCCAGATCTCCTTAGCTGTCCTCAGGTGCATGAGTCTGACCGAATTCTCGTAAGAAACGGTGTGGAGTATAATGTTCTTAACAACATTATCCAGTCCGATTTGCTTAATATGATCAGAATTAAGCGCGGACCTCTCCACCTCTTCATCTCCGGCGGCTGGAACAGGTACATTGCCAGCAACATGCCAGGTTGTCTGAAGATTCCTCATAAATCTGATTGGGCCATGCTCGATCACCTGTGGCATCTGATCATGGATAGAATAGAGATGTGCGAGTACCCTGAATTTCCAATAGTCATAGTTGTCAATAGAGAATTCAGGAAGATTGCCTTCGAGGCGTTTAGAACCGGATGCCATGGTATGCAGTTTTTCAGAAACAAGATCTATTCAGTAGACCACCAAAAGTTTCTCCTCAGAAACTGTTGGTAAACAAAGTCAGTGATCTTTTAAACCACTGCTCTGATACCACTTGTTGGTCCCGAAACGAGTATAATCAGTGTATGGGGGGAATACACTGATGTCAGATTTTTCTGAAAGACTCAGAAAAATGCTCTAACACTCTCAGTCAGGATTTCCTGAAGTACTCAGTATGCTGAAGGTCCACAGGGGCAGCAGGGACAGTTCAGTAACGAGTCAGATAAGCTGAGTGTGAGTAAAGTGCTAGGAAGCTCAGTAGAGATAACAAACCTACTGACAGCTCGGAAGCTAGTCAGTTGGACCACTATCTCAGTGAGCCAGAGTGAGTGCGGAAAGTGAGCCCTTAGATTCTACTCGTTTTAGTTTCAGAAAACATTTTCTCTGAGTTTGCTTAGTAAACTGGTGGTTAAGGCTGAGTGCACAGTGTTAAGATTCAGGATGATTGATTCAGTCCTGAATAGAAAAACGATGCAGAATGTTCAGTTTATTATGATGACAATTATGATCCAGAACAAAATAGTAAATCAGCACACAGGGGACTTTTTAACGTGGTTCGGAGATAACCAACTCCTACGTCCACGACCTGATTTAACAGGAAGCTATCCTCAAAACCCTGAGGATAGGTACTTGGGTTTTACGTGCCAAGGGACACGAGTAGCCAACTTCCTCTCTTAGGAACTGACCCCTGGGCGTTTTACAAGTCTCAGTCCTTCTAACCAACCAATCTCACACCTTGAGTGGTTTGGTATTCTGGTTTCCAACTAAGATAGCTCTAGCAATACAAAACAATGCTAAATAATAGAGCTATCGATCTAAGCAAATATAGAGTGAATCCTACTACAACACTAGGGAAATTTAATTGCAGAGTGTTGTTTATAGTATGCTTTGAATGCTTGGATTCTTGAGAGTTTTCTCTTGGAAATTTCCCGTTAGCCTTGAATGGGTGCAAGGCTCTCCATATTTATAGGTAAGATTCAAAATAGATCCGTTGGAGGAGATCAAATCAAATATTTCCTATTTTAGGTAGATTGCAGGCTAGAAATACTGTTTGACCTACCCGCCATGCTTATTCTGGCAAGTTGTCACATCACCTGCAACTTTTGAGACGCATTAAATGCCGCATTAAATGCTGCGCAAACTCCGTGCATGCGTGTCGAAAGATCAATGGCTCTCCGCTATAACGGCTAGTTGACCTTCAGACATTTGTCCTTCCTCGTACATTCAATGCTCTGAGTCTCTTGTTAATAACTCAGTCTGAACGTGTATTTTTAATGGAGTCTACTGACATTCTCTTTGTCTCTTGTCCCATAGCATAAATAACCTTTTGCTTTGGACTTACATGATTCAGGTGATCTGAACCACGGCCTGAGTCAGGTCCTATGTGCATTCAGCACAGCCTGATAGGTTATTCAGCCCAGTATGTGTAACCTTTTTGCTTTGGACTTACAGGATTCAGGTGAACTGAACCAAGGCCTAAGTCAGGTCTTAAGTGCATTCAGCACAACCTGATAGGTGACACTTACTCTTCACTGACTAAGTTCTGTCCTGAGTATGCTTAGTGTACTCAGTAGAAGCATCAGCCAATGGTACTTCAGGATTGACTTCAGGATGAATCAGCAGGCTTCGATCTTCAGCTTCAGAACAGACAATCTTCAGCAAGACTGACTGACTCCTTCAGGATGGTTTACACTTCAGACTTCAGTAAATTGGGTCGACTCCAATATTCTTCAGTCTTCAGCATGGTCCTCCTGTACTGAATTTCTAACCTAACTATCCTGAATTATTTTATCCTGAACAACTATACTTAGGCAAATTCATCAGGGGTTTTGGGATCTAATCAAAATACTCAGATTGTCCCAACAATTTCCCCCTTTTTGATGATGCCAAAACCCTTAAGCAAATTCCTATTCATCTATACAATCATCTGACTTAGTCAGTAAGAATAACTCAGTACCACCTGACAAACTAGGTACTTAGTCTATAAGATGAAAACAAGGAATGGGTTAGTACAGTTCTTGATAAGGATTCAGAAAAGTAGATTCAGGAGTCAACAAGAAGTTGTACTCAGGAAAAATAAATAACTTCATTGATTGATAAGAAAATACAAGTGTCCTGAAGCTATTACAAAATTCCTGAACAACTAGCTCCTGATCTAGTCTTCATCCTTATTCCAAGCAGTCAGTGGAATCTCGTACATCTCCAGTACCCGGTTCAGGACCTGCTTCATCCTGTTCCGATCAGCAACGGCCCCGGCAGCTCGTCCTACTCTGACGACTTCTTCAGAAATTGCTTTCCGGTCCAGTTGCTTGGAGTTCTTAAAGAGTGGAGGAGGGTACTTGATGAATTCCGGAGGAGCAATCTCTACACCTTCACTGTCAGCATGTCTGATGATTTCAGCCCAGAGATCAGGATGCTCCTGTGCCATCCAGTGATGGAGTATGAAGTCTTTTTCTTCAGTCAGATCGTCCCATAACCCCACCACGTAGAATAGGTAGGCCCACCTATTCCGGATCGGAATCCATACCTCCAACATCTCTATCGGAATAAAGTCTTCCACAAACTTTAGTGGAGGATGACTTTGATCTGAACTGACCACAATCTTCCTCTGAGTCTTCATCCGAGATCCAGAAGATACAGATTTCTTCTTCTGAACCTGCGAAGTCAGATACTCATTGGACTCCTTTAGGCGCTGGATCTGACTGAGGAGCGAAATCTCCTTCATCTTTGCTATCTTTTCAGCTTCAGTCATCACCATTTTCTTCTGAGTGGTCAGCTCAGTTTGCATATGTTCCTCCATCTCCTTGTACAAAGGCTCCAGAGCGGGGTCCTCAGACGACCTCAATCTTTTCGGCTCTGAACCTTCAGCAGCTTCGATGGCAGCGACGGACCTTGTCCTCTTTCTTTCCGCCGCTATCAGTTCAGGGGGGAAGTTTTTCTTCTTTGCTTTACCAGTAATGGCAATCTGCTTCTTCCCTTCTTCCCCCTTTTTGGCATCATCGTCATTTATCCGTTTGACAACTTCATCCACTGACTCCGCCAATAATGTAAACTGACCATCCATCTCAGTCTGCTTCCCCTGCAATTGCCCAATCTGCCTGGCCATCCCTCTCAGGCCAACACTTAGCTTGTCGACGGCTGAATTATGCTCAGCTTTTAGCCGTCCTTCAAAGCTCATCATCCGATTGTTTAGGGCAGTGGTAATTGCATCCTTCTCCTGTTCAGACATCTCACTCAGCAGTTCCTCCTTCAGTTCAGCTTTCAGCTTGACCAACTTCTCATCAACCAGTTGATCAACTTTTTCAGACAGTTGTTGATCCAGAAAATTGGCAAGCTTAGTCTCCTGCTGAGTCTGCACATTAGAAACCATCTGATTGCAGTTCTGAATGGCATCCTTGGTTTGCTCAGAAATAACAGTGAGGTCTACATTGATTCTAGTCCGAGCTTCCCTAAGGAGATCTATTGCAGCATGCATATCAGTGGCCATATCATTCAGGTCACGGTCCAGTCTGTTCAACTTCTTGTTCAGCAATTCAGAATATGAACCAACCCTACTAGTTTTTCGCTCAACGAGGATGACCCTCCTGTGCAGATTGCCAAGAGCTCGTGAGGAATTCTGAAGATATATTGCTTCGGGTGTAGTCCATTTGCCTCTGACTCGGACCATGCCTGGTGGACCCTCTCCTGAAGCCTCCGCAATCCCGGGTCCCAGGATTGCTTCATCGGCCGGTGCACTGACTCCCTCAGTGCCACCTTGCTGATCATCATCAGCAACCACTACCACCTCCTGCTCAGCTTCCTTCATCTCTCCCTTCTCTTCTTCAGCTTTCTGAGGTTCAGGCTCAGGATAGGTTCGGCAGACTGTTTTGATAAAATCCACCATCTTAATCAATTGATGTAGAGAGTTCACATCAAAATGATCAAAGAGGGCGGCTTCTAATTCTGCAATGCAGTCCCATCCTCTAGACTCTCCTAGCTGACTGAGCTCAGACCATGTAGCGTTTCTGATCATGGCAAAAGTGCGGAGTTGCACAACTGCCTCCTTCTGAGCTTCAGTGAGATCAGGAAATCTCCTTTCCACAATTTCAGCTGCCGCTCCCCTTGCTACTATCTCAAAATCTGAAAGAATATTCACATCGGGCGCAGGGAACGGCCATGGTGTTTCAGCCTGAACTGGTTCAGCAGCCTCCTGCTCAACTCCTCCTTCCTGAGCAGGCTCCACCTGATCCAAACTCTGATAAGTTTCAGCGATGTTAAGGATTAGTTGATCAGGATCAGGGGATGCAACATCCGGAACAGATGTAATGGGAGCAATTTCAAGAATGGCCTGCGCCTGAGCTGGTTCCCTCTCCGGAGTTGCATGCTGAACAGCTTCTTCAGCAGCTCTCTCTTCCACAAACTTTTTCTCTCGCTCTTCCACGAGCTTTTTCTCTCGCTCAGCTGACCCTGAATAAAGAAATTTCAGTTTTTGTTGCTTGGGTCCTGAGGGTTTAGATTTCTCCTCTGCTGGCTTTGCTGTATCAAACTCAAAAGACTTACCTGCCTGAGCCTTGACTCTTTCAGTCATGCTCGCCTGGGCCTTCTTCTTCTGAGTCCGAGGCCTTCTCCTGGTGCCAGCATCATCGGAGTAAGCTCTGAATAGATTGATTTTCGCTGGAATCTCGAGTGATTGGGCCTGATCCACATCACCGAGATCCAGGGTCTCCAAGAGCATAGAAATCTTGGTGCCAAAGTGCATCTTGGCCTCGAATGTCGCCTGACCCTCTGACGAGTACTTGATTTTGCTGGTCTCAGCCACCAGCATTTGGAGGAAGTAATCCTCCCAGTTAAAGTTGTGCATAGAGGCGTCCGAGATTGCCATCATCGTATAAAGCTTTGGTCTGGAGATCTGCTCCAATCCTCCGGCAATCCCCATCACTCCCTGACTTGTCAGGTCGAAGAAGTGGCGGTTTTCAGTCCTCAGGACTGATTTATTCAGGCCCGACTTCAGGAGGACATCCCCATCACATAAGGACTGGAGAAAGTCCTTCTCATTCCCATACCCATAATCCACTGGGCTTCGTCCTGAACTGGGAAGATTAAAAACCTCCTTAATCTTCCTCTGGATGTTGAGAGTGACCCATCTCCTGGTCATCTCCTCCTCTCCATCCTTCCCCTTTGTATAGGTGGTCAGGGGTATGCAAGTTTCCCACTCCTGGGACTCCTTGTTCTGCGCCATCTTTAGGTAGAATGCAGCAACAAGTCTCGGGTGGAGCCTCTGTGGTCTTGCTGTAATGAATTGCAGAAGACCTGCATTACTGAATAGTTCTTGTACAGGCAAAATATCGGGGTGGTTGGAGGAAAAGTCCCCATATGGTTCATAATGAATCTCATTCCTTAGATGGAAAAGATTTCCAAAGAAGGAATCTGCAGATGGAGAAGCCATTGAAGTAATATGAAGAAATGAATAAGGTCGGTTTGCAGAGAGGAATATGTAAGGAAAATATTTAGGTGCATAAAGATTTTAACAACACAATCTTCCCCTATTTATACAAAAATTCGGTTTTAATCGGGTGGCTTAGAAAATAATGACCTATGAGATTCAACGATTAAGATCAAAACTCAAAAAGTAAGTAGACTCTTCGGTTTTTCAAAAGTAATTGGTCAAACTTTATCGAAAACTGTTCCCGCCCACAGTGCATTAAATGCACATTAGAGCATGTCCGTATTTAATTCAAATAAATTGTATTAAATAATAACCAAATATTAAAACGAATGGCTGGGATCATTTGACAAATTAAATTGATTTGACAATACAGCAAACAGTATAAGGAAAATGCACGCAAGATCAGATGACTAGATAAAAATCAGAAAACATATCAGTCAATCAGATTTGTATTCTGACTGATACCACTTATTGCCCTATCAGGGTGACAAGACCTGAGTTCAGTGTCCTGAAACTTAGTCAGTCTATACTGATCATTTCTCTTATACTGAATGTTCCCCCTTCAACCATTCATATTCTCTCTGGGATTCCTTCATCCTGAGTCCATATGAGTTATTCCCCCTGACCTTGTGCATTCTTATCAAAGATTCAGACTGAATCCCCTAAGCCTGGGTCAAGGAGTCCTAACTCTACTGATAACTCAACAAACCTGGTTTCAGGCAAAACCTTAGTCAGGATGTCAGCTCTCTGTTTTTCAGTAGGGACTCTCTCCATCCTGATGTCCTTCTTCTCAACATGATCCCTGATAAAGTGATGCCTGATGTCTACATGCTTACGTCTTGTGTGTAAGACTGGGTTTTGGGATATGGCAATGGCACTATTATTGTCACAATAAATTGGAACTTCAGTTGCCTCTATTTGGTAGTCTCTCAGTTGTTGTTTCAGCCAAAGAATCTGAGAACAACAACTGCCTGCCGCCATATACTCAGCCTCAGTAGTAGACGTTGCAACACTGGTTTGCTTTTTAGAAAACCAAGAGATCAGTTTACTCCCTAGAAACTGACATGTGCCTGTAGTTGATTTCCTATCAAGTCTACAGCCTCCATAATCAGCATCTGAATAGCCAGTCAGTTCTAGGTTGTCATCAGAGGGATACCAAAGTCCTAGATTGACTGTACCTCTCAGGTATTTCAGTATCTTTTTGGCACTCTCTAGATGACTCTTCTTTGGATCAGACTGATACCTTGCACAAACTCCAACTGCATAAGTGATGTCAGGCCGACTAGCAGTCAGATATAATAAAGATCCTATCAGTGCCCTATATTCAGTCTGATTTACTGAGACTCCTTCTTTGTCAGGATCCAGCTTCTCATTTGTGTTCATGGGAATGCGTGAGACTTTGCTGGACTGAACTCCAAATTTCTGAATCAAGTCCCTCGCATACTTGGACTGATTAATGAAAATTCCGGAGTCAGTTTGCCTGACTTGGAGACCCAGAAAGAAATTCATTTCTCCCATCATTGACATCTCAAATTTCCCAGTTATTAGCTTGGAGAATTTCTCACAAAGCTTCAGATTAGGAGATCCAAATATTATGTCATCCACATAAATCTGAACCAAGAGAATGTCTTCCCCTTCGGTGATCCGGAAAAGGGTCCTGTCCACTGTTCCTTTCACGAACTCGTGGTCTATCAGGAATTGGGATAACGTATCATACCAAGCTCTCGGAGCTTGCTTCAGGCCATAAAGAGCTTTCTTCAGGTGATATACCTTATTACCAACTTCGAATCCAGGAGGTTGCTCAACATACATCTCTTCATTCAGTACACCATTCAGAAAAGCGCTCTTTACGTCCATCTGATACACTTTGAATTTCCTGAATGTTGCATAAGCCAGAAACAACCTGATTGCTTCCAATCTTGCGACTGGAGCAAAGGTCTCATTATAGTCGATACCCTCGGCCTGAGAGTAACCCTTTGCTACTAGTCTGGCCTTATTCCTGACAACAACATTCTTTTCATCCCTCTTGTTCTTGAAGACCCACTTGGTGCCAATAACATGTTGACGCCTAGGTCTCTCAACTAACTCCCAAACCTGATTCCGCTCAAACTGATTGAGCTCATCCTGCATCGCTAGGATCCAGTTGGGATCAGCTAGAGCTTCTTCTATGCTTGTAGGTTCCTGATCACTCAGGAAGTAACAAAACATAGCGCTTTCACCAAAGGACAACCTCGTCCTGACCCCCTCATTGATATCACCAATGATATCAGCCAATGAGTGATCATCTAGCCATCGCCTCCTGCTGACTGGAGCACTGGGAGCTACTGACGTTCCATTGCCTGATCCTGAAACATTAGTCTCGGCAATAATAGGCAAAGAAGCAGAACGAGCAAGAACAGGGGATACTGAGTCATTTCCTGAGGGTTGACCAATATCAAAGAAATTGTTTCCCCCTACAGTGTTGGACTCAGTAACTGTCTCAGGTGCAGAAGCATCATCACCGACAGTACGTACCTCAGGTTGAGTCTGTCCTTCCGTCTGAGACTCAACGTTTTCCGAGGCAGGGGCTTGCTGAGGGTTGGCCTGAAGTCCATCCTGATCTTCATCATCATCATCCCATCCCTTGGGAGCACTGACAAGTTTGATCTTGAATTCAGCATTCTTCAGACTCAGTCTTGTTACCCTTTTGGTAATCCCCTCAGTGTCAGGACTTGGAACCTGTTTCCTATGCACTGATGCAGTCTCATCAAACACAACATGAGGTGTTTCCTCCACACAAAGGGTCCGACAGTTATACACCCTGAAAGCTTTACTGATTGAGGAGTATCCTAAGAAAATTCCCTCATCAGATTTGCTATCAAAGGCTTTCAGCTGGTCTTTCCCATTGTTCAGGATGAAACACTTACATCCAAAAATATGGAAATAAGAGATGCGAGGCTTTCTCTTGTTCCAAGTTTCATAGGGTGTCTGAGCATGTTGTTTGTTCAGCATAGATCGGTTCTGAGTGTAGCAAGCAGTGTTGATTGCTTCAGCCCAATACTTCTTGGGCAGTCCTGATTCAACCAACATGGTCCTGGCAGCTTCCTTCAGGGTTCGATTCCTTATTTCAGCTACCCAATTCTGCTGAGGGGTCCTGGCTGCAGAAGTCTCATGAGCTATACCATGGTTAGTACAAAAGTCAGTTATAATAGAGTTTATAAACTCGGTTCCTCGATCTGATCGGATCCTGACTATGCTCTGACCCTGTTCAGTACTCAATTGCTTGAGTAACTCTGGAAGCTTGACCTGAGTCTCCTTTTTGTTCAGCAAGAAAATAACCCATGTGTACCTAGAATAATCATCAACAACAACAAGGGTATATTTCCTACCATTTATGCTGACAGGAGTTACTGGACCAAAGAGATCCATGTGCAGGAGCTGAAGCACTCTGTCAGTGGAGAAGGCTTCCTTCACTTTGAATGAGGCTTTGGTTTGCTTGCCTTCCTGACATGCTCCGCACACGTGGTCTTTGCTAAAAACTTCATTAGGCAGACCATCTACAAGAGATAGTCTAGAGATTTTGTTAATAATCTTGAAGTTTAAGTGACTCAGACGTTTATGCCAAAGCCAACTGAGCTCAGAGGAGCTCTTAGCGACCAGGCAGGTTTCAGGAGGGCTGCTCTTGAAGTCAGCAAAATATACATTGCCCCTCCTGACACCTGTAATCAGAACCTGTAGTGTAGATTTGTCCTTCACAAGACACATGTTAGATGTAAATTCTACACTATATCCTCGGTCACAGAACTGACTAACCGAGAGTAAGTTATGTCTCAGTCCCTCAACATATGATACATTTAGTACACGGACAGAGTTAATAACAAGGGTTCCGAATCCTCTGGTGAAACCCTTAGAGTTATCACCAAAGGTTACCTGCGGGCCTTCTTGAGCTACATAATCCTGAAGGAGATCACGAAATCCGGTCATGTGCCTGGAACATCCTAAGTCCAAGTACCAGTCCTTCATCAGATCCTCCTTCCTCTTCTTGTAGCCCGCAGTGACCTGAAAAGAATCAGGCCTCAGGTACCCATCTCGTATTGGGTCCTACTGAGTCAGTCATACCCTTTGGGATCCAGATTTGTTTAACAATTCTGATAGCATCAGAAGCGTAAACCTGTTTCCCTGAAATATCAACATACACAGTTCTCTTCTTCCTTTGTGCCTGGGAAGTTGAGGGTGTATGGGTGTCAGCCTGAGATACAGGAGCCCTATATTGATTTCTGGGGGTGGGCCTCCTGTTCCTTCTTAGCCTGGGTGCATTGGGCTGAGTTTGATCCCTAGAAGGAGCAGCTCGGGCCTGACCTTTTGGAACTTGAGGTCTAGCTTGACTGTTTCTGGAGTCAGGTCTCCTTTGCCTTTCAGAGGCCACCTGGTTTGTCCTTCTCCTTTGAGGATCAGGACGCTCCTGATGGGCTCTGTGCCCTGTCTGAGAAATCTGGACCTTAGTAGTCCTTGGCCTTGCCTGAGGCCTCCTCTGTCCTGAGTTTCTTCTGCTCTGAACATTTCTAGGCTGGGCCTGAGAAGTGCTGGGAGCAGAATTTTTCCCAGATTGAGGATTCCTAGGCTGAGCCTTGGATTTCCCTTGATCTGTCTTCCCTGACTCAGGATGAGGAGCCTTGGCCTTTCCCTTAGGTTTTG
>JAPKLY010003023.1:0-20917 GCA_026898435.1 Prunella vulgaris | reverse complement strand
TAAGTGGTAATTAATTTCTCACCGCCCAAATTACCTCACAAAAGTTTTTAATCATTACCTTTTTAACAAAAAGGCAGAATTTTTAGGCGGCCAGAACCCTTTTCGAAACTTGACACCTACGCATCACCCCTAAAAATCTCAAGGGTCATTTAATATGGGCCGTTGATTTATGTGATGCAACATGTTCATCCACGATCTATATTGATCGGTTTCTTTTTGGAAAAACTGCTCATCTCCTTCGATTGGTATAAATTTCTTATAACTCCTTTTCTAAAGACTCTTTTCTCTCCGAAATTTTCTATCTACCCTACTCTTTCTTCGTATTCTCTGTGCTAGTAATTTCTGTGTTGAAGCTATGGATTCTAAGGCATGGAAAAAGCTGCTAGAAGATATGTACGCTAAGATGTGCGTAGATTATGAGGCGTCAAGGATTCCCAAAATTAGGGAAATCTTAAATCTGTTCCCAAAGCTTCGTCTGCGGACCTTCATTTCCATGGCACCGCCGGACAACAAGACGCTCAACTACTTCGCCTTCCATTTTCTACTCAAGGCAAGGTTTAGCAACAACACCATCGGATCCATTGTGGATAGAGAAGTTGTGGTTTTGACCAGGGAGGTTGCTGCTCAAATTTTTGAACTCTCATCTACTGGTGTTCTTCCCCACACCTACAAGGAATCTGAGCATTTGGTCACGTTCTGAATGATGGCGCGGAGAAGTCAGCAGAACAGGACCTCTGGACTAAAGAAGAAGATGCTGAGGAGGAGATACATCTTTTTGATGGACGTGGTGAACAAGGTTATCCTTGCAGAGCAGGGGAGTTTAGATGCTTTGACCAAACTTCGCCTATGTGTGGCTCGCATCATCCTGGATGGGGTTCAAGCAGACTGGGTGAGTCTGCTATGGTTTCGATTGGAGCAAGAAACGAAAAGGTGTACAAGTGAAACTGTGGGCGAGGATCAGATCTATGGACTCAAGTCCAAGTGTTCTATGGCTACCAAGATTACAATAATCTTGAATCATCTGGTGCCAGAGCACGAATGGGAAACCGGTTGGGTTGTTGACTACAACCATTCTAAGTTCATTAGGGGGAACAATCTCAAATCCTTGGGAGCTGCAGATTCAGATTCAGAGGCTGCTTCAGCAGCAGCTGCTCCAGGACCTTCTGCTGGTACTCAGAAAAAGCATAAGAGAAAGGCTACTTAGCCTGCTGGTAGGGTTCAGAAGAGTAAGAAGTCCAAGAAGGACACCACCCCTGTTCAGAGGAAGTTGTCCTTTGATGAAGATGATGAAGATGATACTGCTCCTCTGAGCTCTCTGAAGAAGAAGTCTCCTGCAGCCAAGCCTTCTCTACTGGTCGATGAGCCAACTGATGAAGATCAGGATGATGGGTCTTCCAACTCTAAAGATGAGTCTGTCTCTCAATCCGCTGAAGAGGAGTATTCAGCAGAGGCATCTGAAGCTGAAACTGAAGTGGTCCACTCTACTGAAGAGGCTTCTCCAGCAGAATCACCCATCGAGGCTCAGCCAATCAGGTCAGCTCAACCTACTCCCTCATCTGATCCCACACACATCCCCTCGCACTCCCCTTCACCACATGAATCCCCAATCCCACAAACCTCTACTCACTCTACACCCCCAGCTGATCCCTCACCCTCATAAATCCCAACTGGCAATGATCCAGAGGATGTAGCTGCCTCTGATGAGCCATCAGCTGACCCTCTACCACTTAACTCAGAACCCATAAGCCTTGATGGCCCTAACTCCCCTACTGATCATGCCAAACAAGCCACATACACATCTATTCGTCCTAAAGGACCCTTAGAATGTAGCATGGTCATTACTGACCTTGCCCACCTTTCCCTATACATCCCAGAAATAACACACTACCCAGCCTATCAAGATCTGCTGGCTGACGGCCTTGCATGGGCTCAAGCAAGAGAAGGCCCAGTTACCTTCTTCCTAGCCCTACTGTAAGAAATAGGTGAAGCCACCTTCACCACATGGGAAGAGATTTTGATGGATGCCTTGGAAGTTAAGGCTCCATCCCAGCTGACCTCACCTGAGGGACTTCACCAAGTGGCTCGGGCTCTGCTACTCAAGGATGGAGTGGTTGTGGATTACCCGGAGACAGTGGAGTCTGAATTCATCCCTCCAGCAGAGAACTTCACCATTTCTCACGATGATCAGGCGACTCCTGATATTCTAAATAAAATGAAAGAATATTGTGATGATCATATCAGGGAAGTCAAGGCCACTCTGCTGGCAGCCAAGACTACTGCTCCTTCTCTGATTGAGAAGCATGTCCACCAAGTGTTGCTGGACCATAGGAACAAGCTGAGGGAGAGTCTTGAGGACAGCTTGTTTGTCACCAGAAAGGAGCTATATTTTACTCGAAAGAGGTTTGAATAGACTGCTCTAGCTTTCATTGATGATGTCAATGCATCTTTCTCTGCTGAATCTGACAAGATAAGACTGCTTACTGCCAACTTGGAGAGAGAAGTGGCAGAGTGCAAAGACGGTCAAGCAGACCTCAGACCTGCTCTTGAGAAGATTCCCTCCTCTCTTCCCTCTTCATCTGCCTTTGATGATATCAAAAAGGGGGAAGAAAAGAACTCAGTTGACATTGTTGCTCTGCAAGCTGAGATGGCTACACTGAAGGTATTATTGGTGGACAACCATGGTGTTCTCTCTACCAGAGTTCAGACTCTAGAACAGTATATCAAGGATAGGAACTTCGCAGAGCAGAGGACTCAAGAGTTGAGAGATAAGAGGATGGCTGAGGCCATGCAGAGACGTGAGGAGATTGCTAAAGCTAGGGAAAAGTAGAAGCGCGTCATGAATGCTGAGATTGATGCAAAACTGGCCAAAGAGTTACAGCTGGCAGAGCGAGAGACTCCAGAGGAGAGAAGTAAAAGGCATGAGCGAGAGATGAATGACCAGCTGAATAGGCGCTATCTGAGGAGGATGAAAAAAAAAGGCAAAATAGTGCCCCAGAGCAAGCAGAAGGGTAGGTTCATACCTGGACCAGATGAGCCTCTGATTGATGGGCCTATTCAAATCTTCATCAAGGATATGTCGGAAGCTCAGATTGCTGTGTGGAGAACAATCAATGCAAGAACTTTTATCCAGTTCTATGTTCTTAGAGGAGAGAATGCCAGATCAGCTAAGGAGAAGAATATAGAGTTCAGAGACTGGCTGAAGGAGAACTATCCGATATTCTTTAACTTCATCACTGAAGTCATGGTCAAAGTTAGTGCTCAGCCTAAACTTCCCGAGCTTGAACTCTTTCCTACACCCACTG
Organism: Prunella vulgaris; assembly: GCA_026898435.1. NCBI lineage: Eukaryota > Viridiplantae > Streptophyta > Magnoliopsida > Lamiales > Lamiaceae > Prunella > Prunella vulgaris. Next base: position 17,615 of record JAPKLY010003023.1, on the reverse strand, counting down.
ATGACAGAGGAAACGTCAACTGGGTAGAGATACAGAGGACTTGGCTAGATTTGGTGACTTAATTTCTTCCAACTCTTCTTGACTCGTCTGTCCCTGCTCTTAAGGCAATTGAGAAGAGGTTTTCGACTAGATGCAGGTACCTATCAGCAGTAGAAAATCTTTGGTGTAATAGTCCAGTTGTGTCAGCTGAGGGTAGGATTCTAATCTTCATGTAACTCTTTATCTTGTTTAATGAAGTATTTAAATTCCAAGACAACTTCTTATTGTCAGCTGCTCTTTATATTCTGTCTAAGGGATCTTATCTAAAGATCTTCTTTTCTGTCCTATTTTGATCTTGACTTAATATGTTTATCTTTTGAGATCAACTGAGTTGGTTTTGATATCATCAAAAAGGAGGAATTTGTTAGAATATTCTTGTTAGATGTTTTGATGATATGATAAACCAATCAGCTTGTATTAGGACAAGCTGAACCTGTTAGTCAGCTGATGAATAGTTTAGAATTAGATTGGTTGTTAGTAAGGGGGAACAAACCTTGCAGCCTAGATGATCCGAAGCTTTCATAGAGAAGAAGACCAGCTAAGGCTTTGAAGACTTAGCAGGTTCCAGAGGACAGAAGGCTTGAGCAGCTGACACTGAAGTATCTAGAGTAGAACATCAAAAGAGTTGAAGATCGGCTAAAGTCAAAAGATCAGCTAAAGAGCATGTCACAGACAAGACTAGGACCAAGGACCGAGACATCAGACGAAGTTCGATATATCAGCTGAGGTGCATCAGCAGACCAGCACATCAGTTGAGGTCCAAGCACCAGCAGACCGGTACATCAGCTGAGGAGACAGATCAGCTGAAGTTTTGTGCTCCACCCAGATTCTACGGAATCACGCTAGGGCTGACTTGCGACAACGAGAAGATTCCCAGAATAGAAGATCAATCAATCAAGGAGACAAACTTGATTGATTGAAAATCATGAAGATTTCCGGGAATCATGAAGAAGATTCAATCAATCTCAATGATTGATTAATTCCTAAATTATAGGATTTTAGATCTCTAGTCAATCCCAACGGCTAGTAATTTGAACCTATAAATAAGAGTACCAGTGAAGAATTCAAGTACGGATCAACACGCGTTTAAGCTTGCCGAAACTCTGTCAAATTCTTCACTCGTACTCAACACACTTTACATTCAAGATTATCATTTGTAAAGCTTTGTAGAAGATGTTTGAAGTCGATTGCTATTAAGCATAGACGTTTGTAAGAGAGTTTTACTCTCAAGAAAGTGAGTGAGTTAGTGAGAAGTTAGTGGAGAGCCCCACAAATCTAGTTGGATTATGGAGATTGGAGTAGGACCTTTTGTGCGAACCACTATAAATTTTGGTGTCTTGTGTTCTTTACTTTTCTGTTCTTAACTGTGCACAAATCACTAAAAAAGGTTTTCATAAAAAAACATTTCCGCACTCAATAACACATCGTACTATTTTCAAAACTAGACGACCTTTAAGTTGTCTGCTGTTTTTAAAATAATGTAAAGTTGAAAAAGGTTTTGAAACCTATCAAGTCTATTCAACCCCTTGACTTAGTGTTTCTTTCTCTAAACCTGCCTTTGGGACCAACATTAGGGTCAAATATGAACATAAACTCATCAAAATCATATAGAAATGGATGCAAAATGATGCAATTATGACCCTAATTGTAACACCCCGCATAGGCAGCAGTTTTTTAGTCCTTTAATTATTTTTTTAGGCGTGAGTTTTGTGTGTGTTTAAGGTTTAGTCCTTTAAGTGGTTAAGCTTTAGTATTTCTTAATTAGTTGCTTAGTATTAGTTGTCCCAATTAGTATTAATTGGATCCTTAAGTAGTATTAAGCTTCGAATTTTATTAGAAGTTAGGGAGAATAATATTATTGTTGAGGTTATAGTATTAGTCCTCTAAGAATAGTATTTCCTTAGGTATTAATTCATTAAGGACATGTTAGTAATTGAGGAATTAAATTTAGGGATTTGACCTTATGAGGATTTAACCAAGAATAGGATTAAATAATACTTGGGATAGTATTAGTATTATTTTCGAAAAATAGGAGTCTTAGACCTTAAGTAATTTTCGAAAATATTAAGAGTATAAGACTTTGATTCCTAATAACTTTATTTATGGAAATAAGTCATATTCTTATGCAAGAGAATTATATGCTTGATGGTTAAGTATCATAAGAATAAAGAGATGGTAAGAATTTGTTAAATAAGGAAATAAGTTACCAAGTACGGAAATAGAGATACACCAAGATTATGGTCCAATTTCTTGCCTTTTTCTTGTAATTTCGTCCAGCTCCTTTTTCAGCCCCAAACCCTACTTTTCCAACTCTATAAATATGTATTGATCATGTCTCAAAACCCTTAGACACCCAGGAAAAATCGGCAGCCACCTAGCACCAAACTTTGGCCATGTATTGAAGTTAGAGGACCAGTTTTCAGCAGCTTGTAGAAGTAGAAAGAGGGCAGTTTTTCGAGAGTTCTTAGAGCAAGGAATTAGCAAGCCAACGTACAACACTTCTATATTTTCAAGACAAGAAAAGGTGGGGGTTTAAACGGTGAAAAGTGGTAACTCTAGTTCGATTTTTAAATACTATGTTTGATGTGTTTATGTGTTTATGTGCTAAAAGAATGGATACTCTTATGAAGTATCAACCAATGGGTGCTCTTAAGCAGTGCCAAATTAATGGATATCCTTATGTGGTATCAAAGAATGGATGCTCTTATGTAGTGTCAAAAGAGATACGCTTAAGTCGTATCAAAGATTTAGAATGATTGGTATGTTTTCACGTTTACATGTCCATTATATTTAGACTTCGAACTAAACTATCCTCACGGAGTGATTATTTTATAATTGCTCACCCCTTCACCGAATTATATTTTCAGATTTTCAAGAGTAAGATGACGAGATCGGCGATGCGGAGGAAGGTGGATGTGATGCAAGTTAAAGAAGTTAATGAATGAAGATTTTTATTAATTACCAAGTAGGCTTTTATTATATTAAGTTGCAAGAGTTTTTTTCATGATTTTCGGCACTTTTATGTTTGCCACAAGATTTGATGTATGCATGTTTTATTTCATTGAGTGCATGGACACGTAGATGTTTGATTTAGGATTTATTATTGTTTGATGGATTATGAGATTTTATTATAAATTTTATGAGGTATTATTGTTATTATTATGATTAAGTGTTAAATTGCATGAATTTAAGGAGTTAAGTTGTTGGACTTATTTATAATGTTGGCAGCTGATGGTTCGAATTTAGAAGCATGATTAAGTGTTTGAGTTATGTGTTTAATTGTTCTTAAGAAATAGTTATTGTCCTAAATTTGCATGGTCGATAGGTTAAGTTTTATAACTCCAAAAATTATGAAATTTTACCAGAATATTTGCCATGATTTAAGATGCATATTGACCAATTTTCGTAAGTTTTTGCTTAGTAGAAGTCGAGAAACTGATTTTAGTCCTATATGTGATTCTAGTCGTCAAAATTCTTGTTTTAAAAATACCGATTTTATGCCCAGCCTATTTTCGAAATTTTGGCAGTTTTAATAGCCATAAAATATTGAGTATTTTTGTCATAAAAATATGGAGGATAATCGTTTTAAAGTTTCATCTTGAATTTAGTCCTATAACTTTATTTTTCGAGCTTTTCATGTGTTTTAAAAAGTAATTTTTCGTGGAAAGTACTTATATTATGTTTGATATGATTTATTTGAGTATTTAGAGGTCTTAGGATGGTTGGTAAGATAATAGTATTTAAGAAAATGGAATTAGTATTAGTTAATGGACTATTTTTATACACATGCGGTTTTGATGAGTACACCCAAGCTGTTTTCGAAAGTTTTAGGTACCAACTGCTGTTCATGAATTATTTATGAGTTATTGCATGATTTAATTGATGACTTATGTGTTGAATGATATTAGAATAAGTTTAATTTACATGCGAATATTATTGAAAAATACTATGAATATTTGGAATGATATATTATGAATTCTATGGATGTATTCGATGAGTTATTTATTTTGATTGTATTATTTAATTGTTTTAAATTATTACTCTGATTTTAGTTCAAAAAGGATTTTCAAAGAAAAGAATTTTATTTCAAGTATAAAGGGAGCACGTTCTAAAAGATATTTTTATTAAATTGTTTGTTTAAAATCAAGACTTCCGCTGATTTGAAATGCTTAGAATTTTAGGGCGTGACACTAATCAACAAAGATCAACCTTTTCTTGTTTTTCTTTGCACTTGAACTTTCAATTCCATGCTACTTGAATATCTTTCAACTTTAGCAACCATTCTTTCATCATTTGACCACCTTCCTTCCTTATTTTCACTCTACTAATCATAGGGAAAAGAGAGTTCAAAAAGGAAAGAAGCATGCTTCAATTATGGTTGGCCAAAGGAAAGGTCTATAGGCACAGAATGGTAAACAATGAAAATTATGTCAATGGTAGGCAATTTAGGCAAAGTGACTCAATAAAGATCAAAGATGGCCTCATATAATTCTTTGTGGACTAATCATCATGTGTGACCTCAAACAAGACTCAAGTAGAGTTCTAGAGTGAAAATTTACAATGTGGATCTCACATCAAAGAAAAATCAACCGTTTTAAGTGAAAACGGTGAAATAGGCTCAAACCTCACGGGTTAAGGTGATCAAGACTCATATCATATCAAAAATGTACATATCATTCATGTATCAAGCATCAAAGAATCAACTACACTATAAACAAAACATGAATCAAATGATATATACACTACATCTAACCATGCACTAACTACTACACCAAAATAATTATAAATCTATCTCAATGCAAACATTTCCCTAAGCTAGCAACAATAGCAATAACATCAAGGCATAAAACGAATCATCAATCAAAGCAACAAGTCTAAACATTAATCCATCAAAGCAATACCACAAGCATCAAATCAAGTTCAAAATGACAAATCCCCAAAACAAACCGTCAATCTAACAATCTTAAATCAAACAAACTAAAACTAGGAACGGAAGCAAGTAGAGATAAAAAATGTTATCCTTACACATGAAGTTAGTACCGAAGTGTTCACTTCACGATTGTCACGCCACGAATTTGCATACAGTTACTAGCAAGCGGAAGACTTAATATATAAAAGAAAATCGATTCAGAAAAACATTTTAGGGCGCGACTAAATTTTTCCTCTTGAAATAAAAGTCCTCCTCTCTTTCATTTAAATAGTTTTAAAGAATTAAACAGTTAGGAAAATGATATTTATAAAACTCCAAACAAAATTAAGTACAAGCAAACAGATATGCAATTCTAAGAATTAAACGATAAAAAGTAATCACATACTTAGATCATGCCGCAACAATTGAGGACACGAACTTATCGATATGCAACTTAAACATATATTATACTAAACATGTGATTTCTCAACAAATATAATTATTGCACCCATAAACTTAACACATTTGACTACCATACAACATATTGGACGTCACTTAACCTTTATAAACACATACAATTTTCGTTGACAGCAGCAACTCATCAAAATCTTGAAATTCATGCAGTGGGTGTATTTACTAAAACTGGTTGTACAATAACAACATACTAGCCAGTTAACACATACATATTACAAACAAATAAATAAAACATAATTCACTTTGTGAGCACACTTTAACCACAATATCCAAAAGATTACAACATACAGAGGCATAAAATTATAACACATTTTAAATGTCACGTACTAACAAAATAATTATGACTACACACAGACATACAATGCATTAATATAATATGTTACATTTAGGTTTACTAATTAACTACCTACACATTACTACGTATCAATCACAAATATACCAAGTTAATGAACATACAATAACAACACTTGACAAAGGAATAATATACTTGCAACTAAACATTATCACATGAATTCGTACAAAATAAAATATATATATGCAAGTGTATTAGAAAGAATGGGTTTCCGCAAAATTCCTGCTGTGCGTTATCGACAAAAGGATTTTATTTGGACCACTTAAACAACTCCTAAAATCCTAAGAAAAATCATACAAGTGTCTTACATCATGTAGAACACGTAGATAATTTTTAAAAGATTTTTGTACACGCTGAACATTCCCAGAAAAATCGAAACGTCACAGACTTGACCATTTTCGTCACGTATTTTTCTAAAATTCATATCTAACTCGTTTCTAATCCGAATCGAGTGAAACCAATTGCAAGTGAAAGTAATTTTATCCTATTTTCTAAATATTTGAACATTTAACAGACACACTTAACTCAATATTCCAGAATAATTTCTAAGCTTACAGCAGTGTTCTACCATATTAGTACAAACACACATCACTATCTTTGTTTATCATCATTAATTGCTATGACATAACACTAAGTCACACTTATCATATTTTACAATAGTATATACACCGCAACCAAACATACTTCATCATAATATATATACAAACTAAACCATTATCTATACAACTTTTATATTACAATTTTACTCATTCACAAACAGTTTATTGCATGATCAATATATTAACATGATACGTACCTCAATGCAATAAAATCTTTAGTCCCACTATGTAATAAAAAGTTCTCACAGTACGTTATCACGCATTTACATTCAACATTCACATTACTTCATGTAAATACACACATTATCCATGTCTTATTGAACACTTACATTTAAGACAAAATATCATTGCTCACATTAATCACAACAAACAATCACATTACATCAAATCAACAATTACATAAATGTGTCACCTACATCACAGCAACATTTACCTCAACGCAATGATCATAATCAGTTAACAGTAACATTACATTATTTGATTGTTTATACTTACTATTAAACTTAACTAACATTTATTGTGAAACTATCCTTTTCAAGCCTTCGTTCCCGCACCATCTTCCACCTCACCATCGCCACATCCATCACTTGTATTATCTGAAAAATAATTTGGTAAAAAGGGGTGAGCAACTTATAAAATCACTCAGTGGGGTATATGAGTTCCCAAGTTAATTCAAGGACATAATATATTTCGCATACTCATTAACCTTTGCACATTTTAGGATACGGTATCACCGTTCCTCCTTTTCGTATAGGATACGGTATCACCGTTCCTCCTTTTCGTATAAGATACGGTATCACCATTCCTCCTTTTCGTATAGGATACGGTATCACCGTTCCTCCTTTTCGTATAGGATACGGTATCACCGTTCCTCCTTTTTGTATACCTCGTAAAATGCATGAAAATTAATCATCTCAACTCGAATTAAAATTAGAACTCATACCGTTCACCTTTGAATATAACCCCACCTTTGTTCGTTTAAAACATTGATTGAAAAGAAGACCGGTTATGGTGCACTTTCATCGGACTGCCCTATCTCTTGCAAGCCTTAAGACATTCGGTCGGAAATAGGTATTAGAAAATTATACGACTGTAACAAAATAACTCATATAGACGAGAAACTACTGCTGCCGAAGGCGAATCAAATAAGCAAGAAAACTAACCTTGATCAATCCTAAACCTCACAGTTCTATGAGAAAGGAAACTACTTGGCCGCCTAATCTCGATCGAAGCCTCACGCTTAGATCCTATCTTGAATGGCCCACGGAAACGAAGAAGGTATCGCTGCCTACTGCTCATTTTTTCTACGGCAGTTTGTGGATAAACTAGGAAAAGGTTGTTTCTGTACTGTTTCATGGTTTTCAGATATTGAGAGTGGAAGGAAAAAGGGATTTATTTACGGCTACAACTTTAAAGGAGATAGGATTGTAATTTGACTTTTCAATACTCTAACAAATCTGCTACCGGAAGCGAATCAAATGACCTTGGCTTTTGTTTATACTAGTCGTAACTTTTGACTGCAGCAAGGACTTGGTATACCCACTAATAAAGTTGCCGAAACTTTCCCTCAAATCAAGCTAAATGATTCGGCAACTGTACATCCTCCTCCTATAACTAAATAGATGGCCGCAACTTTTGACTAAGTCTCAAGTTGCTGAAAAATCTAAAATTTAAACCTTAATTATCCTCATCCTTAATTAATCAAATCAAATCTTATATTCCCACTAAGGGAGTGGCCGACTTTTAGTGAAAACTGTCTTGCAAATTGTTGATTATAACTTATTCTCCCAGTTGGAATTCCTTTGGTACCCTGAGTATTGCTTAGTATTATTTTGATCCTTAAATAATACTATTTAAAATCCTAATTTAATCCTCAATTAACCATCGAATATTCCTTTCTTGTTGTAACTTGATGCATCCGAAAAAAAATATAGTCCACTCCAACTTAAACTTATCTCCAATTGAATACTATTTAAAAAATTAATCATCCATGTATTTAAATCCCAAAAATTATAAGCTAAATATCCACCAAACAAATTCAAATTAAATCTCTTAATATCCAATAAAATAAAATAAATCACATTATCCCTTAATACACTTAATTGAATTTAACACATAATTATCCATGAATAATCCTTGGAAATATTCTGAAACTAATCAAATAATCACTTAAGAATCAAATCTTAAAAACTCCTCAAAAGATAATCCTAACCTTACTAAATTAATACATATTAATTCCTAATGAATCCAAATAAATTCTAAATTTACAAACTTAGTAAATAGTCCATTAAACACTTCATTATGCCCTAACGATCAAAATTGTCTTGTTAAACACTTAATTGGATTCCTTTGCAATTTTGGTCCTCTAACTTTCGAACACCTTACACTATAGCCCAAAATAAATTATTCAAAACTTAATTAAATTCTCAAATACTCAATTTGACTTAAAACCTCAAATGGTAATTTATAAGCTATAAAGTGAATTTATTTATGCTGGGTGTTACAACGGTGGAGGGTAGTTTGGCATGGTGAACTGCCTCTCTCCAATGTGCCAAGCCGACATGGCTCTTTGCGCCTCAAGCAACTCTGTAATGTACGTATGGATGGAGGTCACGTCCGTGCGGTTAACGGCATGATCATCTCGAATGGTGTTCACATCCGCACGTAGAGAGGAGAAGTCCGTCCTCAATGATATGCTATCGGTTCTTAGGGACCTCATCTCTTGACCCCACTCATTCATACTCATTTCTCCTACTTCTTGCGTTCCTCATTCTGCGTACTCCTCTTCTTCTTCTGCTTCCTCTTGCACTTGGGTACTAGATTCTCCCCTAGCTCTTTTGCTCGATAGCTTCCTAGTAGACAATCGGTGGAATGATCGTTTGATATCCAAGTGTTCGGGAGTGTTAAGCTACCAATTCCCCAGTTCTTTCCAAGTAAGCAATTCATACACAATGAGAGGAAAATGAGGGTTATACTTCAGAGAGAGAGAGAGAGAGAGAGAAGGAGAGATAGAGAAAATCATACTTCACATCTGGTTATTGTGTCAAGAAGATAAATTCTCAATATGCGGTTGGTATTTGGATCCAGCATACGAATTCCATCCAAGCCAATCTGGTAGAAAGTACATCAAAAATTAAATATTGTACATTTGTACAAGTTGATCATAACTAATGATAGAAATAATTAACTTCTATGCAACCAATGCACATAAGAGTAAAACATCTCAAGCACCACTAGCTTTAATGATTTTGCGAATCAGTAATCTACTGCAATATAATTTCACCCAAAATATGAATGTCAAGATCATTCTAAATAGAGCAACCATTGTCCTAAAACTAATGTAATTCTAGAAATAAAGGATGAAAGGATAAACATTCCAATAAATTGTAAATATGAAAGAACAATCAAAGGAGAATGAGGTATATATAGTTCAATGCAATGTGAGCTATCATCCCATCATAAGCACAATTTATCTTAGAAGGTTGGTAGGAGAGATTCTTACATAGGTAAGCTCCAAAGTCGGCACATTTTGATTGCACCATAGAGTAGAGAATGTAGAGCTCTTCATTCCTCACCCCTCTGGTCTCATACCTCGCAAACACGGTGTTAGCCAACACTTTTTGTGCATAAGCCAAGATAGTATTAGTAATTTAAGTAGCTTTAGAGTGTTGAGCCACATACTCTTGATCACTCTTTGAGATATTTCTCCAAAATTCTTGCTCACGTACAAACCTTTCTTTTGAATAGAAGTGGTACCTTCCAACTTCTTTTTTGCAACCAAAAAGTCGATTGATTTCATCGATCGTCAAGTTATATCCTTTGTTATTGATTCAGAATTTAATCTGAATAGGTATTCCCTCCACCTCTATGACCTTTAACGTGCTAAGGAACTCAATTTTCAAATTGGTGTAGGAGTTGTGGTTCACTTCGAGCAAACCTCTCCACTCGATGTTCGAGAACAATTCCTCAACGTTGTCACCAAAATAGAGAAATTCCACCGTCTCTTTGTGGAAATACCTAGATGCATGAAAACCTAGCTTTGCAACCTTCTCGAAAGCTTTGTAGCTAGTACTCAACATTGTCTTCAAAGTATAGCCCATATCCTGTAGGTATGTAACCACTCTTCTCTAAACACTCTGCTTCAAGGACCGTTTCATTCCATCCCTTGCTTTGATGAGAACTCGAACTAGAAGATTTACCCTTACCCTTTCTTGACATCTCCTATAAACAATATTCAAAGAATTACAAGAGGAAGCAATTATCAACTCAAATATCCCAACACTTCATGCATATGGCAAGCTAAATTTGAAACGTGAGGCATATAAAATTCAAGGATTCCAGTATTCATGCTCACTATTCATCTTCATGTTGAATTGCAATTAAACCTCAATTAAACAAATTAATAGGTGAATTCATAAAATTCATCCTACCCATGACATTCTTAAGACATATCAATCAACAATTAACATGAATATTGTTTGCCAAAATCAAAAGCTTTCACGGAAGTGTACATGGACGTTGTTATTGTAGCTAGATAACCAAGTAATAAAAATATGGAACACAGGAAAACGATGCGAGATCAAGTAAGCATTGCATGTTTACAAAGGTTAATAGCTAGGAAAACAAGAAATAGTCTTGAGTTCTATCTTCTCTAACAGGGCAAAGTAAAATCTAACTATCACCTTTTAGAAAAATGAGCAAGTGTGATGTGTGTGCATATGAGTAATCCTACTATGGTTCACCTAATATCCTATCCATCCTAGCATGCATAAGGTCCCTCGACATCTTAATCAAGTCAAAGACTCTAACAAGTATCCAGATCTCTCTAACAACACTAGCAAAAGGGCTCTATCAAGTGTCTAGATCTCTCTAACAACACTCAACACTCCATTTGAGAGGTCTTAGCTTCTAAGAAATTATCATCAACATAAAAGCAATTAAGCAAACACTAGGTGGGCACAAAATTCAATTAAGAGATTCTATGAATTAACTCAATTCTCATGTGTTGCTAACTCATATAGGCTCAAATTATCCAAATGAATATACCAAGCATTCAAACAATTCATCAAACTAGAGAATTAATCAATCAAGATCACTAAACATGAATGAGATTAATAGAACACTAAATTACTCCATAATGATCATACACCAATGCAACTAGAGATCAACCCACGGCTAATTGGGAAGACAAATCAATAATTAAGCTAAAGACAAACATGATTAACATGAATATGAAAGCAAATTCAAGAAATCTTAACAATTGTTGAAGAATTGAAAGATAATCCAAATACCTTCTAATGCTATCTTCTAATCTGACACTTGAAATGCAAAATCGAACCGTAGAAATGTAGATAACGACGAGACTAAGCTAATTAATGAAACAAATGGATTAAAAAGCTAATGGTTGGATCAAAAGTAACTGTAGAGAGAAGTAAGAAAATTAACTAAGAACCCACTAAGTAACTTCCTAATCTCTCTCTAAAACTACCTAATGAACTAAAGTAATGAAAATCTCCTTAGAAATCTGATTCTTGAGGTATTTATAGTGCCCACAATGCTTAGATTCATTTGCCCCTCATTAAACGAGCGAAAAGACGAAGTTGCCCTTGATTTGGTGGAAAAATGAACTAGGCGCGCGATCACAGTACTATAGGCGCGTGATCGAGTGGGTCCTTCTTGTGGTCGCGTGGTCCGTTTTCGCGGTGGCAGACTAAAAACGCGCGACCACCCTTCTGTAGGCGCGCATTCGCGCGCGCGTATAAGCATATTTCTCGGGCAAACTTGTTTTCATCATATCTTGAGCTCTAGAACTCCGATTGACTCGATTCTTTTTGCGTTACGACCCACTCTTCAAACTCTTTCATATGGTATATCATTTTAATCATTTGGATTGATTCAATAAATCTGAAATTTATCAAACTTGCTCGTCTCTTCACCTATAAACACAATTTTCTTGCAAAAATGGGTTAATAGCACAATGTATAGCATATTAGGGCAATAGTGCACATAAACCACTCAATATCATGCTAAAATGGATGCAAAATGATGCAATTATGACTCTAATCAAACCTCCAAACTAGATTGTTGCACGACCTCAGGCAACAAAGCGATTAGATAGGGGAATAATTATATCAATGAAGCATCTAGCACATAATCAAATGTCATGAACATATCACTCAATATCATGCAAGTCTAAGAAAGTAATGTCATCTAATCAACCATCAACATCAAATCGATGAACACAAAATTAAGTCAATGAGTAAAGACCCTCACAAGGAAGTGTATAACTCAACTCTCAAGTGTATGAGGTTCTCTCAATCAATCAAACAACATACATCTACTACCATAGGCTTGACATGAGTCTCAAATTCTCCACCACTTAAGTGACAACTTTTTCACATATCATTGAGGACTTTCACAAGGTTGTAGTGTTGGTTCTTTGGTAGGGAAGGGAAAATATGGATCAAGTGACTAAGTATGATTAGTAAAGCATAGAAGGAACCATAATAGAGATCATTCACATCTTCATGCAATTAGCACTCATTTCTTCATGCACTTTTCTAATCAACACTTTCAATTGCAATTTCCTCCCTTTTTTGCAAATTGTGATCATACTCACAACACACAGGATCAACCTTTTCAAGCTTTCACTTTCACTTGCACTTTCAAATCCATGCATCTTGAATATCTTTCCACTTAGCAACCAATTTCTTCATCATCTCAACACCTTCCTTCCTTCTTTTCACTCTACTAATCATAGGGACAAGAGAGTTTCAAAAAGGAAGGAAGTATGGCTTCAAGTATGGTTGGCCAAAGGAAAGATTTAAAGGCATAAAATGACAAGCAATGGATAAAATGTCAATGGTAGGAAATTTTTGGCCAAGTGACTCAATACGTATTAAAGATGGCCTCAAATCATTCATTGCATACACATCATCTTGTGTGGTCTAAAACAAGATTCAAGCCAAGTTCTAGAGTAAAATGCACATGTGGATCTCACAATCAAAGAAAATATCATCTGTTCAAGATTGAAAGGGGCATAAAAGCGGCTCAAACCTCACGGGTATAGGTGATCAAGACTCATATCATCTCACACATGCTCATATCATCAATGTATCAAGCATTATAGAATCAACTACCATCTAAACAAAATATGAATCAAGATATAAATCCACTACACCTAACATGAACTATCAACATCATCAACACAACAATAAGCATATGTCATGCATCACTACCCTAATCTAGCAACAGCTGGCATCTATATCAAGCAAAAATGAATCATCCATCTAAGTACAAGGTCTAAACACCATGAAAGCACAAGGAATCTACATAAGCATGCATTGCAAATAAGATTTGAAGAACGAACATACCCCCCAAACTTTTTTGGATTGTAAATCCTAAAAGTTTGGCTAAAGTGATGAAAAGATGATTTGTAATGCTCAATCAAACCAAATACTCAAGAATCATCAAATAAATCCAAAGTCAAATCCTAAAGAAAACAATAATCTAACAAACAAAAACTAGGAATGGAAGCAAGTATACAAGCATAAGTAAGAAAAGAGTATAGAAAACATACATATGGAAGGATTTTAGGAAATGAAATGTAGAGATTGAGTTCCAAGAATTTCTTCTTCCTCTTCCTTGGTGTTCTTGAGAAAGTGTGTGTTTATGTGTGGAATATAGTATATATAGGTGAGAGAAAAAGGTTAGTCAGAGGAAGAAAAATAGTAAACTTACCTCAGGCCGACTAGGCACTCGAGCATAAGAAGCTAGCCGCTCAGACATGCTTGGTCCGACGCTCAATCATGCGTGTCCGAGCAATCCTAATTCGGGTGTCCAGGGATTTTTCGCCCGGTCATGTGCTCAGAGGCACTCGATCATTACCCATTTTTCATACTTCCGAATCATAGTTTTTCTACACCAATTCATGCATTTCTAATCCACAACAAACATCATAAATCATTGCAAATAACAAATATGAAGAACGATCACACCCCCAAACTTTTTTGGATTTTAAATCCTAAAAGTTTGTAAAAGAGTGATGAATATTGAATTTGCAAAGCAACAAAACACCAATCGAAGTATAAACAAGCACCACACAATCCAAAACATGTCCTACCAAACACAATATAAACTCCCCCAAACTATTCTTGCTTCTAATTCCTATCTAACAAAACAAACAAGCAAGCAAGCAACAAAACTATTTAACTAACAACGCAAACAAAACAAAACAAGAAAAAAATTGTAAGGCTGGGTTGCCTCCCATCTAGCGCTTGGATTTAACGTCACCTAGCTGGACGACACCAATGTTATCGAAATGGCCAAGGATATTTCTCATCCTTGCCATCATACTCTAACCTCATAGTTTCAAAATCAAGAAACATGTAGGATTTCTGCCCCATACACCCACTTTCCTTTTCAATGTATACTTATAAGCACATACATATTCTTCTTCATTTCTTCTCAACCATATCCGCCCCCTTTTCTTACTATAAAAAATATTCAAGAGGATTCTCAATTCAATCTTAAAATCAATTATATCAAGAGGTATAATGAACTCACAGTAAACAACATCATCAATTAAAGCACAAGTAAAAGAGTTTAAGGGTTTAGAAATGCTCATTTCATCTTTAAGCTCATCTTCCACTTCATTTTGTTGTTCTTCTTCAGTGATCCTCATGTCCATAAGTGGACCTTCATCTACCTCTTCTTGTTCTTTCTCCTTTCCTCCTCTTGAATCATTTCTTTCCTTCTCCTCTTCTTGTTCGTTCACCTCCTTCTCCTCCTCCTTTTCTTGATTCCTATCAATGCATACAAAGGAAGTAGTGCCAACAATACAATCATTAAGAGGATATATAGTAAAATGAGATGGATTTTGAGATTTCTTATCAAATTGTATGATTATTTTAATGTCTTCATCATGCAAATCTTGATTCTCATCAAGAAATCTCTCAATAAGATCATACACATCTTCTTTAGGTTCATGATCTCCATCCCCTTTGTTTGCCAAAATCGTGTATGATTTCCACGCACGTGTACGTGGTCGTTGTTGTCGTGGCAAGTTAACCAAGTTAAATATCGAACACAGGGAAACGATGCAATATCAAGCAAGTATTGAATGTCTACAAAGGTTCTAGCTAGGAAAACAAGAAAAATATCATGTTTTCTATCTACTTCACAAGGCAAAGTAAAAACTAAATATTACCTCAAAGAAGTGAGCAAATGTGGTGTGTACATGGAAGTAATCCTACTATGGTTCCTTTAGTGTCCTATCCATACTAGCATGCAAAAGGTCTCTTGGTGTCTTAGCTAAGCCAACTAGTGTCTAGATCTCTCTATAACACAAGGTAAGAGCTCTATTGGATGTCTAGATCTCTCTACAACACCAAATACTGCAATTAAGATGTCTAGGCTAATATGCAATTCTCATTGGTCATACAAGCCAAATATCAAACACTTGGTATGCATAAAGTTTTTATAGCTCAATTCTCATTTCATTGCAAAAACATATAAGCCATACATTCCAATTAAACATCCCAAGCATTCATACCAGTCATTAATAAGAGAACTAATCCATCAAGATCACTAATTCATACATAAGTTTAACAAGAGACTAAATTCACCATTGTATTCATACAACCATGCAACAAGGATATTAGCCCATAGCTAATTGAAATAGGAAATCAATAATTAAGAATCTAATCATCATGAATATTAACTAAAATAAGAGAATTAAAGGAAATCTTACCATAAGTGGATGAATAGAAATACAAGCAACAAACCTCCAAATGCCAAGTCTTGATCCAAAGCTCAAAATGCAAAAATGAACAGCAGGAATAAAGCTCTAATCACTACGAGTATGTAGGAACAAACAGATCTAAAATTCGATGGACGGATCAAAAGTTATAGAAGAAAGAATATTGAATTTAACTAAGAACCCACTAAGTAACTACCTAATTCTCTCTCTAAACTAATCTAAGAACTCGGAATTATGATGGAATAATGCTTGAAAATCTGATCCTTTAGGTATTTATAGTGCCCACAATGTTTAGTCCAAAGTGTCCTTCATTAAACGCGCAAAAAGACGAAACAGCCTTCGAAATTGTGCAAATCCGGGTCCTCACACGATCCCTAACAGGTGGCCGCATGATCCGGATCGTGCGTGGATCGTTCGGACCATGGCTGAACGAACCAGGGAGCCTTCGCACGATCCCGTGCTGCTGGTCGCACGATCCCGTTCGGTCAGTCCTCGACTTCTCATTTCCTTCATATCTTGAGTTCTAGAGCTCCGATTGACTCGATTCTTTTTCCGTTGTGACCTGCTCTTCAAACTCTTTGACATGGTATATCATTCACCTCCATTGGATCAACTAACAATTTCTGAACTTTTACGAACTTGCTCGTCTTTTGACAGTTTTGCTCGTTTCCACTACAAAACACAACTTTCTACCCAAAAAGGGTTAAATACACAAAGTATAGCATTTTAGGGTCAAATATGAACATAAGCACATCAAAACCATGTAGAAATTGATTCAAAAAGATGCAATTATGACCTTAATCACACCCCCAAACTAGATTGTTGCTCGTCCTCGAGCAACGAAGCGATAAGGTAGAGGAATAATTATATCAATGAAGCATCAAGTACAAGATCAAATGCCATGGAAGTATCACTCAATATCAAGCAAGTCTTGCATGCAATCTCATATAATCAACCATCAACAACGAGTCAATAAGCAAGATATCAATTCAATGAGTCAAGATCCTCACAAGATAAGTGTGTAACTCAAGCCTCAAGTGTATAGATTCTCTCAATCATCACACCACATACATATACTACCATAAGCTTGGCTCAATTCTACATATGGATAAAAGTGTTGTAGTGTTGGCTCTTTGGTAGGGAAGGAATATATGGATAAAAGTGACTAAGTATGATCAGTAAAGCATAGAAGGAATTAAAGTAGAGATCATTCACCTCTTCATGCCATAAGCAATCATCTTCATGCACTTTCAAAATCACACTTCAAAAAATCAATCTTCCCTTTAAACAAGTTGTGATCATACTCACAACACTAAAGTCAAACTTGACCATAATTTTGCAAAAAGTCAACCTTTTTCTCATACTTTGCTAGAACTTGCCTTTGAACCTTTCTTTTTCTTTGCTTATCAAACCATTCAAACTTGAATTTCTTTCAACTAAGGCCACCATGTTCTTCATCAATTCACCAATCTTCCTTCCTTC
>JAPKLY010003022.1:2899-20920 GCA_026898435.1 Prunella vulgaris | reverse complement strand
TTTTAAATTAAGTTGAATGATTTTTTTTTTAATTTTGAAATTCTAAAATTTTATCACTTATTCAGTTAGATTTTAACATTTGACCCCGCGAGTTTATTGGGATCCGCGTCTTTTTTAAAATTTTACTCGTTCCACGGCGTGAAACGTTTCACGTGAGTGTTCCTCATTTTTAATACTAGTGGATTATTTTTAAGCCTTTTAAAAATCCTTATTGAATACCAGTAGATTATTTTTAAGTGTTTTAAGATCCTGTTTGAATACCAGTAGATTGTTTTTAAATCTTTTAAAATCCTAATTCAATACTGTTGATAGAATTTATTAACCATGTTTGTTTATGTGACCATTTGCATCATTTAATTCTACCAAACAATAATCTATGAATTTAGGAGGGTTTTATGTGTTCTTAGATGATGTAGAGAGAGAGAGTAATTGTAGAGAGAGAAAGCAAATTGTAGGAAATGTATTGATTGTGTAATAGTACAAGAGAGGTGTGAGACGGCACCTTACGAGCCTATATGGCTTCTGGTGTTAACGAGGGTTCCTTACCCTCGTCTTGGTCCCTCACACTGCTTCCTATGTCGTGCCTCGTCCTACTACTATGCCTTAGACTAGATGGACCTCGTTAAAAACCTCGCCGTAAACCACCTTTGTGGACAAACCGGAAGGAGGAAAAAAAGTGCGACCATCAAGATCTTATAGATCACGAGGCGAGCTCCCGGGCGAGCTTGAGAGTAAGTTCTGGTGCCTCGTGGTTCCTGGGTGTTGTGCGACGACGGACTTCAGCGAGGTCTTCCTCGGGGCAGGGGCGAGCTACTTCGGGCGAGCTCCCGAGCCTTGTGCTATCTTGGGCTTTGTGAGGACGGGCTCCTGCTCCTTGCTCGTGGGCGAGCTGACCCCTTGTGGGCGAGCTCCCTCGCGAGCTCCCTTCGCTTGGCCTGATTGGTTGGCCGGGCTTAGGCCTTTCGAGGCCTGGGCGAGCTGGTACCCACCTCGCCGAGCTCTGCGGCCTACCGGTCCTTCGTAACTATTTAGATGCTCGCTGTATTAGTTCGCCTTGTCAACATTTGCCCCCCAGCTCGCACGCATCATGACTCGTCAAATATGTGGGCGAGCTGGCTTATTTTCTTGGACAAGGGTCCGAACCTTGGCGAACTACGCCCGGGCCAGTGCCAGGGAGGAGGGCGAGCTCGGCCACGGCAGTTACCTCGGCCGATGTGGTGCAGGAACCCAGGCATCGTGCACGCCTCTTTAGGCGTGGTTTCCCGCGCCCATCATGGCAACTTTTCAAATTCTTTGCAAAAAGGCCCTCGCACTTTTCGAAAATCGCACCTCGCCCCGATGCTTATAAATAGGGGAATGTGAGTTCATTTTCCCACTTTCGTGTTTTTGAATTCTCAGAGCTTTCCCGACGACCGTGTTTTCTTGTGTTCGGTGGATTTTCGAAGGCTCTTCAAGGTAGGATTCGATTTTTCCCCTTTTCTTCTTTTCCTTTGTTTGGTTTTCTTTGTTTCTTCGAATCTCCGGAGACCTTGAACACTTCCGGGGATTTTCGTCTTTTTCGGCCATTCATACCGTAACTTCGGCGATAAGGACCTTTGAACTGTTTTGGACCCACTCGAACCTCGCCAACGCTATATCGAACGCATCCTCTAGTCGTGCGATGTCAAACCGTAACCCAGAAAAACGTCCCGCGACTGGAGATGAACCGATACCCCTCATAACCCCGGTAGTGATTGGCTTAAGCTCCGAGGCGACCTCGGTAGCTCGCCCGGGGTCCGATGAATCCCCCGGGCGAGTCCGAGAAAATGTGGGGGAGAAGGCCACTTCCTCCGGGCAAAGCGAAGAGTCCTACCTTCACGAGCTCTGGCATGCAAGTGAGCCGACATCCCGTGAGGCCCCAATGGATGAAGAGGTCGCTGAGACCGCGGCGGAAGTCGCCGAAGTTGGGGGGAGGTCGCTGAGTCGGACGAGCCAGTCGATGACCTCAGCGACATCACCATGGAGTACTTCCGCTCAATCAGCTTCCCGGAGCCCCAATTGGTCGAGCACTTGGTCTCCGAGGAGGTTGTTCACCCCTTCAACTGGGATGAGTACATCGCCGAGTACGCCGTGAGCTTCTCGTGTCCGGATCGAGTGATTGAGTATCCGGAGGAGGGCGTCGAGGTCGCCCAGTCGGAATACAAGGCTGGTGAGGTCGTGAGCATTATAAACGAGTATTCGCTTCCCAAGATCCGCAAGGAGTATCGCATCCCGCTCGACATCTTCATGTACGCTCCGGAGAAGCATGAGCGAGCTGACTCACCCCCTCCCGGGCTGACTGCAGTGAACGTACACACGCTCGCGGCCGAGCTCATGCTACCTTTGCACCCAATTATTGGTCAATTCTTGCTTGACAATATCTTGGCCATCACTCAGCTTACCCCAAATGCCTGGAGTAACCTTCTCGCCGCATTGTCCGCCTTCGGATTGGAAGGCTACGAGAATAGAGTGACCTCGGCCGACCTGGGCGAGCTCTTCGTCATCACCAAGCAAGTGAAGGATGGTGCCGGATACTATTACTTGAAAGCTCGCCCAGGGGAGAAATTTCTCGGGGTACTACCAAACAAAATCCGTGATTGGAAGGAACAGTTCTTCTACATTGGTGGAGATTGGCGAGCTTCGGACACTTATACCGGGCGAGGTGGTCGCATTCCTACCCCCGAGGGATATGGGGAAGCTAGCAGTAGGTCGCCCATTTCGGTGTGTGTGTGTTAGATTAGATTTACTAATCTAAATCTCCTTTCTTTTTACAGCTTTGAAGAGTCACAAGTCTCGGCGAGGTAAACCCGAGCTATCAGTGGAGTTCGACGTTGTGCAAGCTATCTGCTGCTTGAGGGGTGAGAAGGACCGGGACATCGCCCATCTGACCAAACATCACTGCCGCCGACTCGCCGGCCTCCTCATTCTACCTCATCACCTCGCTCTTCAAGGTCCCATGCTCCCAGGTCCATATCTTGCGAGAGTTCACCTCTTATGGCGTGTAGTTCGCCTCGACACTAACCCCTTGCTTTTTATTTTTGTAGGTGGTGGTTGGGTTGCATTCCCTATTGCCGAGGTCCCTGAAGCTTACGACCTCCTAGTCGATCGACTAGCTATGGGCCCACCTTGCCCAAACCGCCTGGCTCTGCCCTCCGCGCTCGCCCTCGAGGCAACCAAGAAAGCAGAGCTCGCTGCGAAGAAGACGAGCGATGCAGGGGGCTCTGGGACCCAGAAGGGGGTGACAAAGCCCCCAGCTAAAAACCCTGAGCCGACTAAGGCAACGCAGGTCGCCCGGACCAATCGGGGTGGTGGGCGAGGTCATTCGACCCCTAAGCGAGCCTCGCCTCAAACAAAGAGGGGTTCCGACCGAGGTGATGAAGGTCAACCTCGCAAGAGGGTTCGTTCACTCCTCCACGACCGGGATGACCCTGAGCTCGGCGAGCAGGCTGATACGAGGTCGGCACAGGGCAGCTCAGCCCACTCAAATGCTCCTCTGGATATAGAGTCAATCCAGAGGTCGCCACCCACTCCACCTCCCTTCGGGGCTCAAATTATGGATGACACTCTCCTAGGCTAGGATCCCGAGCGAGTCCAGTAAGTAGCTCGCCTAGTTGGTCATTTTGTTAGATGTTTTCTGTATTTTGCTAACTTCTTGACCTCGCAGCTACGCCTCCATCGCCTATCCCAATAGGCACGAGGCTTTGCACTCCTTCGAGCGATCTCGCTCTCTGACTTCCATGCGCCACCTCCCTCCAGGCCTCGCCCGGAACACTTTGAGCGAGACGCCGAGGTTCTGGTCCAATCCTCAGCTCGCCACCATCAATGGCTAGAGCCCGCACGAGAACTTCCTATTGGCGGCGCATTATGCGAGCGGGTTGCTGCTCACCAACCACCGGGCGTTAGAGCAGGTCGCCCAGCTGGAGGAAGGCCGCCAGCAGAGGAATGAAGCCTTTTTAAAGGCCGTTGAGAATGCCACAGGGCGAAGAAGGCATTGGAGGTCGCTGAGGGGAAGGTGGCAGCCACTCTGGCCAGCAAGCAAAAGGCCCTCGAACAGATGGGCGAGCTCCGGAAGAAGTACGATGCTATCCAGCGAAATGCTAAGGCTCATATCAGGGCGAAGGAGGAAGAGTTCGCTCAGAAGCTTGCTGACAAAGACGGCGAGCTCGCCCTGGTCCGTCGGGAGCTCGACCTGGAAAGGGGCTTGTCCAAGGCCGCCTATGAGGAGTGCAACAAGCTTCGGGAGGAGCTTTCCACAAAGATAAACGAGGTCGCTGGGCTCCGGAATGATGCCTCCTCCTCCTCCTCGCTCCCGGCTCCGCCGAGGTTCCCCTGATGCCTCCACTGCTCCAGACTCTTAGAGTAGTTTTTTAGCTTTCTTTATTCTTGCAAGTAGTTGTAGCTCGTCAGGCTCCATAACTCGCCCAGAAGGAGCTTTGCTTTTGTAGCCTTTTATTTTTGTTCAAGTAGTTAGAGCTCGCTGGGCTTTGTATAGCTCGCCCAGAAGGAGCATACTTTTGTACTCAAAGACGGCCAGCTGGTCGACCTTTGTGGCCAGCACCACTTCGAACACTTAGGAATTTTCAAGTATTTTTGCCTTGAAAATTTCCTAAGTGTCTTTTGAATAGAAATTGAGCCATTTTTTTGTCTAACTCTCTGTACTTCCGTTTTTGCGCTTTACGTTATAATTTTTACTCGCTCGTTCATGTATTTCGGGTACTTAATTGTTCGTCTTACTCTGCTTTGAGAAGTGAATCATTCGTTTTACGTCACTTAAGACTACGAATCGTACCTCCATTTTGATAGTACATATTCTTCGTCTCACGCCACTTAGGGCCGCGAACCGCTTGTCTTAAACCACTTGGGGTTGCGAGTCGCTCGTCTTAAACCACTTAGGGTTGCGAGTTGTACTTTGTTTAATTCACGCTGGGCGTTTGGTTTCATGAACCTAGCCTTAGACGTTTTGACGTCATTTTGTGAATTTTTTCTATCTTAAGGCAGTTGGTGCTTGGTGACCCTTTAAGAAGGGTACCTTCGCGACCTTGGGCACTATGATCTTTGCCTACGAGCATTTTGATTACAACGTTTGAGACCTTGGTCCTTGCGCATCGTGAAGTTTTGAGTATCTGGCGAGCTAATGCAGGCGAGCTCCCCTTGGGTAGTAGGCGACCTCAAGTAGCTCGCCCAGTGGGCGAGCTACGTAGGTCCAAACACTTGACAAATTTTTGACTTCGCCAAATTTTCTAACTTTTTGTAGCAACGTAATTTACACTGGTTGCCATCAACATTTCTGATGCGAACCTTCGGCTAGTCTATTACAAAATTGCGATCTATTGATAGAACTTTTTCAGGTGTGCCGCGTTCCAGGTGTAGGATAAGGCATTCCCTTCGGCGTCTTCCAGGTCATAAGTGTTATTCGGCCAGGCCGCAGTGACCCGGAACGGACCTTCCCAGTTTGACCCGAATACATCCGGTGGGGCCATCAGTTTCTTCCTTAATACTAAATCCCCAACCTTGAACTTTCGATCTCGGACTTGGGAATTATAGTACTTTTCAGCTCTATGCTTGTAGGTGGCATTTTTCATTTCTGACGAAGCTCTAGTTTCTTCTATCAGGTCTTTCTCAACTGCTAGGGCTTCATCATTTTTCTTTTCATCGAACCCTACCACCTTCCAAGTCTTTTTCTGAATCTCTACCGGTACTACCGCATCAGTACCGAAAGCTAGGGCAAACAGTGTTTCTCCAGTACTTGCCCGGTATGATGTTCTGTAAGACCATAGGACCTCCGGGAGTTCGTCTGCCCAGCTCTCTTTCTTGTCTTCGAGGTGGATCTTCAGTATGTGTTTCAAAATCTTGTTGACAGCCTCGAGCTGGCCGTTCGACTGTGGACGGTACGGAGTTGAGTAGTATTTTTTGATGTTCCACGAACTGCAGAATTCTTTCAACTTTTGACCGTCGAACTGTTTTCCGTTGTCTGTGATGACTGATTGCGGAAGTCCGAAGCGGCAGACCAGATTCTTCCATATGAACCCGATCATCCTTTCTTGCGTTATCGACGCAAGTGCTCCGGCTTCAGCCCACTTGGTATAATAATCCACTGCTACGACAACAAACTTTACACCGCCTCTGCCAGGTGGGAACAGGCCGATCAAGTCGATACCCCATTTTACAAAAGGCCATGGGCTGAAGACCGACTTCAGTTGGGTAGCTGGGGAGTGGATGTTTGGTGCGAAGAGTTGGCATTTTCTGCACTTCTTTACGAAGCTGATGGCATCTTTGCGAAGAGTGGGCCAGTAGTACCCTTGTCTGATCGTCTTGTATGCCAAGGCTTGCCCCCCAGCGTGACTTCCGCAAATTCCTTCGTGAATTTCTTCTAACACTTCGGACCCCTGTTTCTTAGATAGGTACTTGAGCAGGGGTAAGGAGAATCCACGTTTGTAGAGTTGGCCATCCACCAACGTATATCTGGCTGCCTGCTTTACTAGCCGGCTAGCTTCCCATGGGTCCTCCGGAGTGGTTCCGTCACTTAGGTATTTATGGATTGGAATACACCAATCTTCACCATCTCCCTACTCCTGCCCCCACTCGAGGTCTGATTTACTTTGTAATCAGAGGTCGAGGGGTTCTTCAAGGTGGTGATGACAACCTCTGTCAAGTCGGCTTTACCGTTGCTAGTAGCCAGGAGGGCTAGTGCATCTGCTTGTGTGTTTTCCAGCCTCGGTATCTGATTGATGTAAACATGCATAAACATCGAGATCAGATGTGCCGCTATCTTCTGGTAGGTCATCATCTGCTGGTCTTTAGCCTCGTACTCCCCCCGGACTTGGGATATTATTAGCTGGGAATCTCCGAAAACTTGAAGATTGGTTGCCCCCACAGCTAATGATAACCTAAGTCCAGCTATCAAAGCTTCATACTCCGTCTCATTGTTGGTTGCTCGAAAGTCGAACCGGATTGCAGAGGTGAAGACTTGTCTGTCCGGGCTGATCAGGACTACGCCGGTGCCCTTGCTACGCTGGTTGATGATCCGTCAACGTAGAGATGCCACGGAGCTATACGCCCCCTCGTCGGATCTTGTGGGAAAGTTAGCTCGACAATGAAGTCGGCAAGTACTTTTTCCTTGATTGCTGTTCGGGGTGCGTAGGTTATACCGTATTGGCTGATCTCTAGTGACCATTTCAGCAGGCGTCCGGCGGTGTCCGGGCGCTGTAGTATTTGACGTAGTGGGAACGTCGTCAGCACTTCTACCGGGTGGTCAAAGAAGTAGGGCCTCAATTTTCTAACACTCATTACCAGTGCATAAGTCAGCTTCTCCGTTGGGGTATACCGCAACTCGACTTCGTGTAAGACTTGGCTTACGTAGTACACTGGTAGGTGTGTTTTTGCCTCTTCTCGGACCAGGATGGAGCTAATGGCCACCTCCGACGCAGCTAGGTACAATTACAACTTTTCACCAGGTATTGGCTTTGACAGGACCTGCGTATCTGCCAGGTATGCTTTAATATCTTCAAAGGCTCGCTGGTATTCGCTTGTCTCCATGAAGTGATTTTTGAGGTGGAGCTTGTTAGCTTTGGCCGTCTCCTTGTACCTTCGCGTGTTTGCTTTGATTGCTTCGAAAAATGGGCAATTTTGATCTCCAAACCTTGAGATGAATCTGTTCAGAGCTGCCATGCACCCGGTTAACCTCTGGATTTTCTACACGGAGTCGGGGATGCCCATCTCGATTATGCATTGTACCTGCGTCGGGTTGACCTCTATACCCCGCTAGCTCACCAGGTGCCCCAGGAATTTTCCGGAATGTACGCCGAAACTAGTCTTTTTGGGGTTCAGCTTCATGTTGTAGTGGCGCAGTATGTCGAAGGTCTGTTTTAGGTGGTCCAGGTGGTCCTCCTTTCTCAGACTCTTGACAACTATGTCATCTACGTACACCTCCATGGACTCGCCAATGTGTTGGTCAAACATCTTATTCACCAACCTTTGGTAGGTTGCTCCGGCGTTGATGAGTCCGAACGACATCCTTTCCCAGAAGTACATGTTTTTGTTGGTGTATAATGCCGTATGTTCCTGGTCATCTGGGTGCAGAGCTATCCGGTGATAGCCCGCAAAAGCGTCCATGAACGTCATCATCTCATGGCCTGCGGTGCTGTCTACCAGCTGGTCAATGTGAGGCAAGGGGAAGTTGTCTTTCAGACATGCTTTGTTCAGGTCCGTGAAGTCGATGCATAGTCTCCACGTCCCGTTGTGTTTCTTCACCAAGATGGGGTTTGCGACCCACTGCGGGCACAAAGCCTCCTTGATCAGTTTGTTGTCCAGCAACTTTTTCACCTCAACGGTTAGAGCTGCGTACTTGTCTGGCCCATACTTCCTTCACTTTTGACGGACGGGTCTCCTCGTCGGATCTATGTTAAGTCTGTGGCAAGCATGCTCCAACGGGATTCCCGTCATGTCTTCATGTGACCAGGCGAACACATCCAGGTTGGTCATAAAAAACAGCTCCATCCTTGACCGGTACGGTTCAGGTAGCTCAGAACCAATGAAAAGTTCTAAGTCCCTTTTCGGGTCCACCGGTAGTGCTGTCAGTTCCTCCATGGGGGTGGCTTTTCTCTTTTGACTTTTCCACCTTGGGTCGCTGATGAACTCGTCCCACTCCTCTTGTGACATCTGCGCAGGTTCGTGACCTATGCGCGGTTCGAGGTCATCGGGTTGGCTTTCAGCTTGGGCTGATTCATCAACTGTCAGTACCTCCAGTGTTTTGTCAACTTGGGATGGTGTGGTGACCTGGGGAGTTGGGTCAACATCCATTGGTGTTGGTTCTTGAACTCCCGCAGGTCCTTCATCTTGGGCTTCGTCAACCACCTCCATGGGAGCAGGTTGTTGTTCCTGCGCAGGTCCCAACACTTGGGTTTCCTCAAATCCCTCCATTGGTGCCGGTTGTGCGTCTTGCACAGGTCCTGTGTCTTGGTCAATTTCCGACAAATCGTCTACCTCCATCATCTCAATTTCGATCGAGATGCCGTCTAGGATGTTTTGCTCGTCTGCTGGAATCTGTACATCCTTTTCAAGGATGTGGACCTGCGTAACAGACTTTTTGACCCGGCCGTCTTTGATTTGGAGTAAACATTCTCGGGCCTTTTTCTGGTCACCCTTTATAGTTCCGGCACCTTTTGGAGTTGGGAATTTCAAACAGTAGTAGTAGGTCGAACATGCCACTTTGAATTCATTAATAAACGGGCGGCCAAGGAACCCATTGTAGGAGGACTGCTGGTCGACAACTAGGAAATCTATGAGCCTAGTCAGCCCCCGCTCCGGGTCCTCGGCCTATACAAGTTGGACACTCAACCTAATGCTACCTAGGGGGACGGTTACAGCCTCTCCGAATCCCACTATCCTAGCATTGCTAGGTTCCATATACGACTCAAAATTACCTAAGGCATCTAAGGTGGATTTGAAGAGAATGTTGGTGAACGCGCCGGTGTCCACAAGTAGCCTGTGAACTCGGACGTTCATGATGTTGGCGGTTATCACCAACGAGTCATTGTGGGGCGTCAGTACCCCTTCCAGGTCCGCTGAGGAAAATGTCAGCTCATCAGTAAGCTACGAGACGAACCTGGGGCCGGAGCTGCCTTCCTGGACCTGGTTTATGGCCCGGATTTTGGCCTTCCTCTTTCTTTTGGACATGGAGGATCCCCCGTCCTGGAGACCTCCGGCAGCTCCGATCTCCTCCTCGAGAACCAAGAGTTCTCTGGTGGGCTCCATGTTTTGCTGAGGTTGGGAGGTCCCCTCCGTCTGTTCTGAGGACCAGGTTGGTCCGCTTCCTCATCCTCATCATCGGAGGTAGCCCTCCTCTAGAACCTTGGCCTCTTAGCTGGGGCCTTCTTCACGAACTCGGCCAGCTTCCCATCCTCATAAAATTTCCAGAGTTGTTTGAGGAGGTCTCAGCATTCGCTGGTAAAGTGGCCGATGGCCTGGTGGTAGGCACAGAATTTGTTGGGGTTGAGCTTCGTGCGGTCCTGGCGAATCCTCCTGGGCTCCTCCAACATGGCCTTGCCCTTGACCGCAATGAAGACCTGGTCAACGGAGACGGTTAGGACCTGGTTGAGCTTTTCTTTGAGCTCATCCCCGTCGCCAAAAGCTTTCAAGTTTCGGGGAGCTTTGTAGGTGCCCCCGGACTTCTTCCCATACTGCCTCCTCTCTTCAGAGGCTCCCATCTCCTTCTGGAGGGCTTCCTGCAAGGCCTCGAACACCCCCGCCTTGTGGCGGAATTCGGTGTAAGTGTTCGGACATGCGAGGTGCATTTCCTTCCAGAGATCGGTGCCTTTCCTAAGACCGGCCATTGCTGCGACGACCTTGGTGTCCTCGCTCACCGGTTCACCTTCCAGCAGGATCTTATCGAACCTTTCCAGGTACTGCTGGTCGGTCTCACCTTAGCCTTGGTGAATGTTGGCGAGGCGGTGCTTCTGGGTAAGGTAGGACCCGAACCCAGAGAAGTGGGTCAAGAACTCCCGCGAGAGCTGGCCGAATGAGTAGACGGACCCCGGGGCGAGTGAGGAGAACCAGCGGTGAGCTCGGTCCCCGAGGGTCAGCGGAAAGTTCCAGCACTGGGTAGAGTCGGTGGTTCCCACTGAAATCATAAAGTCCGCATACTTGGCCAGGTGGACTTTCGGGTCAGACTTGCTCTCGTACGCGGATATCACCGGAAATTGTATCTTTTTCTGGACCGGTGCTCGGAGGATGGCGGGTGCCAATGGAGATGCGGGGAGAGTGGTGGCGTCAGGTCCACCAGATTTGGCCGCTACTTGTCCTTGCAGCATTTTGACGGCCTTTTTTAGCGAGGCCAACTCGTCATCGCGGGTCACCTCCGGCGGAGGTTGCTCGAAGGTCGTGCATCTCCTGGACGCACGTCCCCGAGGTACCTCACTCTGGGGTGACCTCTCAGCGACGGGCTGGAATTGACGTTCGGTAATGGGGGCCCAACCTGTCGGTGGCGGCCTTCTCAGTCGGTTGTGGGCGGACCTGCGCGGCTGCAGGTCTGAGTCTCCCTCGTGGGACGTGACCGGGGCGGCTGTTCGTTCATTTTCTCCGCACCTAGGCCCCTGTCTGCCTTGGAGGACCTCACACCTCGTTGATTGGTGGGTGCCGGACACCTCGGTGTAGGCCGAAGCTCACCCGGTGTATGGGGCGGGCTCCTCCACCACCTTGGCATTTCCGGCCCCATTCTCGGTGTTGGCGGGCTTGGGCCGAGCTCGTCTCCTGCTCGGTGGGGAGAGTGCTATACTTCCCCCGGGTCTGGGTGCCCTGAGTGGGCCTCGCCTGCTCCCGGGCCTCGGCTGGAGCTCGCCTAGGTACTAGGGCGAGCTCGTCGTTCTGCCTCTGCTGCAACCTCTGCAAGGTTGCGATGGTGCGCTGGAGCTCGTCGGGGTTGTTGGCCAGGTCCCTCAGGGCAGGGCTCAAGTCTTCCTGGGTCACTACAACTCACGGAGGTCGCGGAGCTGCAGTGCTTTTCTGGGGAGGTCGGCGCGAGGTCTCCACCACTTGGCGCGAGGTCTCCACCACTTAGCGTGAGGTCTCCACCTCGGCCTGGTCACCCCCTTTTGACTTTCCGGCAGCTGCGGAGGTCTGTCCCTTAGCCATTTTTGGGTTTTGGAGGGGGTAACTCGCAGCAGGTCGCCGAGGTGGGGGAAGGTCGCCGAGGTGATGGTCTCCGGCCAGCTTGGTTTTGTTTGAGTTTTCGTCTAGCCTCACGTGAGATGAATTATCTGAAATCTGATTAATTCGTGCACACGCGCGTGTTTGAAAACTTCTTCGGGCAGAATTCGTAAATCCAGAAATCTGGATTTTCGTTCGAAGGGATGAATTTGTGTGTGTATCTTCAAGTGTTCTTGAGTTTTATCAAGAACACCTTCAAATCTTCAAATCTTCAAACAAACCCTAACTTTTTATTCTTGAAGAATTTTAATTTTTCAGATTCGAGCGAACCCTCCTTCTAGCGCCAAATTGTTGATATAATTTATTAACCGTGTTTGTTTATGTGGCCATTTGCATCATTTAATTCTACCAAACAATAATCTATGAATTTAGGAGGGTTTTATGTGTTCTTAGATGATGTAGAGAGAGAGAGAGTAATTGTAGAGAGAGAAAGTAAATTGTAGGAAATGTATTGATTGTGTAATAGTACAAGAGATGTCTTATTTATAGGTGTGCGAGTGTGAGACGACACCTTACGAGCCTATATGGCTTCTGGTGTTGACGAGGGTTCCGTACCCTCGTCTTGGTCCCTCACACTGCTTCCTATGTCGTGCCTCGTCCTACTACTATGCCTTAGACTAGATGGACCTCGTTAAAAACCTCGTCGTAAACCACCCTTGTGGACAAACCGAACGGACAAAAAGAGCGCGACCATCAAGATCTTACAGATCACGAGGCGAGCTCCCGGGCGAGCTCGAGAGTAAGTTCTGGTGCCTCGTGGTTCCTGGGTGTTGTGCGACGACGGACTTCAGCGAGGTCTTCCTCGGGGCAGGGGCGAGCTACTTCGGGCGAGCTCCCGAGCCTTGTGCTATCTTGGGCTTTGTGAGGACGGGCTCCTGCTCCTTGCTCGTGGGCGAGCTGACCCCTTGTGGGCGAGCTCCCTTCGCTTGGCCTGATTGGTTGGCCGGGCTTAGGCCTTTCGAGCCCTGGGCGAGCTGGTACCCACCTCGCCGAGCTCTGCGGCCTACCGGTCCTTCGTAACTATTTAGATGCTCGTTGTATTAGTTCGTCTTGTCAACAAATACCAACAAACTTTTTTATAAGAAAAAAAAAATCCTTTTGAATCCTATAATATCCCAAATGAATACACCCCATGATAGTGTTTGATATTATTTATTACACATGAATGTGATCATAAAAATAAAGTAAACAAAAGGATAATCACTAAATTTATGGTGATTAACTCTTTAATGATACTCATTATCATTCACATTTTATATTCATACCAAGCGCCCTTTAATCAATATTTCAATAAATATATGTTGAATATTTAATTGGAAAAACTTTAAATATTTATCGGCAAATATATCTTGAAGTTTAGTTAATTTTTTTTTTAAATGTATAAAAATAAAATAATATATATCTAATAAGTATGAGAAAGGGTATATAGGTTGGGCTAGCTGAAATTATGTGTAATGACTTATGACCTTCTCTTAGAGTGGAATATCAAAAAACAATGCACATATTTGAATAGGCTCAGATAATATACACCCACGTTTGTTTGTAGTACATCCACTTTAGAATTTTTTTTTTTTTTAATGATCTATTTTTAATTTTTATATTTAAAATTAGGCCCAGATTATATGCATCCATTCTGTAGTCAATACCCGACACCTAGGTAATATGCACCAATTTTCGTAGTTAGTACCCCGCAAAATAAGTTCACACCCAGTTTATATGCACCCGCTTATGTAATTAGAACCCCACTATATAAGTACACACTTTATATTTAGTACATCACAAAAACTTATGTAATTAGAACCCCACTAGATAAGTACACACTTTATATTTAGTACATCACAAAAACTTATATGAAACGTTTCACGGTATAAAACGATACCATATTGTTAAGTGGATCATTACCCATATCCATACCAAATTTACGGGTTATGTCATGTTCTAGTATACTGATTAAAATATTCTCGTAACAAATTAAATAAAAACATGACCTGTTTGACTATTTAACAATATTCTCGTTACTGTCATGAGAATAATATTCTCATTAATATCCATTTATGTCCAGCCAACAAGCCACACCACACATGAGCTCAAAGAGTGTTGTCCATTATAAGTATAAATTTGATGATTTATGCATTAATTATTTAAATTTTTTGAGTAGAATGTAATTTGCTGTACATAAATTTTTTTATTGTTATTTAATTAGAGCATATATTATAAATAGTAAAAATAAATAAATAAGAAATATATTTTATCATATAGTAACACATGTTTGCCCAAATAGCAACACAAAATGGGAAGTAAATATATGTTACTATTTGAGCAAATGTGTGTTACAACTTACAATCTTATAAAAAGTTGTTATTTTGCATGTATTCATTTGTTTTTATAGAATAAATAGGTTTTAGCATAATATAAGAGAAAAATCATTTGTGTTACTATAAGAAAACGTATTGGTTTTTCATAAATATTTATTTATATAGAAATAATTATTTTTATATAATAACACATATAAAATAGTAAAAAAAAAAAGTATTAATATATGAATCAATATACCTAGATTTAAAGGAATTGTGATTAAATTAAAAAATACATACTTATTCTTATAACAATATATTTTCTCTTACAGTAACACGTATTTGCCAATATTATAACACACATTTGCCCATATTGTAACACAAATTGGTGGAGCAAATATATGTTACTATTAGAGCAAATATGTGTTACAATCTTATAAAAATTTGTTATTTTGCATATATTTATTTGTTTTATAGAATAAATAATTTTTAACATAATATAAGAGAAAAATCATGTGTGTTACTATAAAAAAATATATTGGTTTTTAATAAATATTCATTTATTGGTATAGCAATAATTATTTTTTATATAATAACAAATATAAAATACCTTTGGGATGACACAATTTTTAAGAAAAGTAGAGTGTTGTGTAAAGTTATATTATTAAAATAAGGCATAACACATCAAAAGGCCCTGAACTATCACTTTTTATTTTAAAAGGCCCCTAAACTATTTTTTGTTTTAAAGAAACCTCAAACTATTAAAATTTAATTCAAGAGACCCTTATTTCACAATCCGTTAATGAGTGTATTTCAAGTGCCGATTTATGCGAGTGTGTTGTATATTAGTATGCTAACTAGGATTAAAATAAGTCATGTAGATAAATAACTCTTATTTTTTACAAAATGTATAAAAAAAATTCTTGAAAAAATAATTGACTCTTTCAAACAAAAGAAATTCAAACGTCGCTACTTCTTTTGAAAGGAAATGGCGCTATTTGAGGACACAAAATATTCACAATATTAAAATTTGAAATTCAAAGATCTATTATTACGAATTAAACCTCACTTAAATTAATTTCTTCAGAAACATTCAAAAGTTTCAAGAATTTTTGAGTATGTAGGGTTTTATTGGGAGATTTTTGCGTGATCCATGGTGGTTTTGTTGGCGGGTTTATACTTCATAGAGGATTGGGGATTTTTGTTATTCTTGTGGAGTTCCATTCATATACACTCATATTCGGTAACGAAATCCTCAAAGACAGACGATCTCATGATCGCCAATGTCAATATCTCCATAAATCTCTTCAGTACAAGCAGTAGATAAATATGAGTTTTCTCAAAGAATATGAAATTTAGAGTTTGAGAATTGAGAATTTTCTCAAGCCACACCTTTTGAATTTTTTTTTTCTGAAGACTCTTTTTTTTTCAGATTTTTTTGATAGATTTTATATATTAAGAATTATTTATCTATGTGCTTATTATAATTCTAGTTGACATAATAATATATGATACATTCATATATAATCTGACGCTTGACTAACAGATCGTGAAATAAAAGTCTCTTGAAATAAATTTTGATAGTCCGAGGACTTTTTAAAACAAAAAAATTGTCTTCTTTGGTGGCTGGAGGATATGTTGTAGCCGATAGGGAATTTTTTTTTTTTTTATTTCTGTTGAGTGTACTACTAAAAGAGTTGGATGCATATAACCTGTGCCAACTATCAAGTATAGCAGAAGCTTCCTATCCGGTCATACTTTAACTCTTAAAATTTTTTATTTTTTTTTTGCTGTTCCTACTTGATAAAATCTTCAAACCGGAACACTGTGTAACAAATGAAAAAAAAAAATGGGGAAACTTTCAAAAATTCTTCTAAGCCTCTCACAAAAATTCAATGCAAAACTCTGACAAAGAAAGATGTGCATTCATCACAAAAAGTTAATCTTCAATACTACATTTTTCTGTTAAAATTATTGAAAAAAAAGAGTATCTGAAATTGTATCATACATATCAATTCGAAATCTGAAGCAGGTTCTCTCGGTTACAATGATTAGGCTGTATTTTATCTCCTGCTTCCTGCAAGTGATTTTTTCCGTTAACATAGGTTACAATGATTAGGCTGTATTTCATCTCCTGCTTCCTGCAAGTGATTTTTCCCGTTAACATTTGATTCGCACTGTCTCACAAAGGAAAGTTAGCTTATAACTACAGTTGTTAACTTCTATGACAGCTTCTCCTACTAAAAAAAAGAAGATAAAGTATCAGAAAAATATAATAATTTCTATTAACCAGCTCATGCTCTAATAACAACAAAAAAATAGACAAATCCACAAACATGAGAAGTGTAATAATTAGAGGAAAGAAACAAACACCAAATTCAGCAAATGCAACAAGTACAATTTATTGACATGGCAGTGATATTATCCAGGAGCAAAAAAGAATATGGCTCAAGAAAATTTGCAAAATCATTACTAACAAAAGATGGACGTCTCTTAGGTAATGAAACTACAAAAGGATGATTGTGGTCTCTCAAAAACTTCTGAACAACCCACCTCTCTTCATTTCCTTTCTTCACTAAGATCATTGCAGTACGACCATCCTTCCGTATTTCTCCCCCTTCTTTCAAGATATTGATTGACTTTTGAATGTTAAGAATATTTCTACAACCCAGCCCACGTGATACAACGGAGCCATCACAGTCTGATTCAAATACGTTGTAGTATGCTCTAGCAGCAGCTTCTGATTCAAATACCATTCCAAACTTTCATGAGCCCGTAAGCGCGCGCACACACACACATATCAGTAATTTAAGAATGTGGCCAACTTGAATCCATATATTGTTTAAGAATGAACGCTAACTACGGCTGTAATGGAAGGTGAACACCCAAGCTTTATGCAATCCAGTGAGGAATTTTTCAACCCACGCGGTGATGAAAACAAGGACTACATAATTTCTTATGATACAAAAATGATAAATCTGATGCCTACCTGTGCTATGGCAGAAATCATAAGAACGGGCAGAGTAGCTAAGGCCACAAGTGCCATTCGCCACTCCAGAAGCATCCCTATAAGGACTGCAACTATTACGGCTGCACTATCTTATATGAATATTGAGAGACGGTTGCTGAAAGCAGCTCTCACGAAAGTAAGCATCATTAGCCAATCGTATGGACAGGTTATTGGCACTGTTCTCCTCGTCAAACCATCCAACTTCATTTCGAAGCACTGCTGTTGGAAAAAGGCCATCAGAATAAGTGTTCCCATGAATGTTCAGACAAAACATAGGTTAATTTCCCATTCAACACAATAAAATATCATTATATAGATCCCAAATTTGAAGGCAATCACATACCTGAGAACATACTTCTTCGGACACACTCTGTCATTTTTTCTCCCATCATATCAAAGCAGAAGTTGTTGCAAAAAGTTAGCAACCACAGTCACAACTCCCATGCCAGTTATGATTAAGCACCACCTGTCTATTTCCTGACGTCTATGATGTCTATGTTCATCTGCTTTATAATATGATGTTGCCACAAGTGCAATAACATAAGCAAGAATGGTGTTAAAAGAGCCAAAGATTGCAGCAATGGTGCTTCCTAAAACAGCATAAAGCCATTCTGCAAGACTAACTTCTCCTTTTGAGATTAGGTCCCCTTCGTTTCTTTCATAGTCATGGGAACATTATCATATTGACTAAGTGGTCGACTAAAGGTTTGAGAATGTGAACGTTCATTTTTTGGGTTAGATGTCAAAAGAGGGGAAACGGGAGACCTCGGGATCAGAAGAGCATTTTTGTTGCTGTGCAGAATGCACATCAATCTTAGGCAATTCTGGTAGTCTCATCTCAAAACTGTCTTGCCTCTGAATTGTTGGCTCCTTATCCGTTGCATCAATGGATACACCATTTTCAATCATTTCTTCGGGAGGTGGGCTAAGAACTTGGGGAAATTCTTGAGAGTTAAAAGTGGTGTCAGATGGCCGAAACAAGTGGACAGCAGAAAC
>JAPKLY010003021.1:0-19445 GCA_026898435.1 Prunella vulgaris | reverse complement strand
AATATTGTCCGTTACGCGAAAATCGCTAAAGCCTTGAAGACTTATTATATGTATAGTTTTTAATGAGAAAAATTTGTTCTATCTAAGTGAAAAATGGATAATTTGTTCAATTTAAATGGATAAAATAGCTTTTAATGAGGAAAATTTGTTCAATTTAAGTGAAAAATAAATGAAAGATATCTTTGAGTGTAATTATATTGAATTGTGATGCATTTATATGTTTTGGTGAGTAATGAATAGTGAATTGTTCAAATTTAGTAAAAAATAAAAGAAAGATGTATATGAGTGTAATTATATTGAATTGGATAAACTAGTTTTTAATGAGGAAAATTTATTCAATTTAAGTGAAAATGGATAATTTGTTCAATTTAAATAGATAAAATAGTTTTTAATGAGGAAAATTTATTCAATTTAAGTGAAAAATAAAATAAAGATATCTTTGAGTGTATATATTGAATTGTGATGCATTTATAGGTTTTTGTGAGTAACGAATAGTGAATTGTGCAATATCTTTTGAGACGGAGAGAATAGTACATATGAAAAATTAATACTTGACATTGTAATTTTAAATTCATGCATTTTTTTTATCGGTAAATGTAAGTTGTTAGTAGTTAGTTACACCAAGTCCTCCAAACACTCCAAGAATAAACTCCTAGCCAACCTTATATCTCCCATCTCCCAATTCGTTTCCAAAGAAAATCGAACACGGGTCACTTACTCAAGTGAGGAGCCCGGTGGTCAGGTGAGCTAACCCACCTGGTTTAAATTCATGCATATTATAAGATAATTAATTACATTAATAAAATTAAGTTTTCATCTAATACATATCACGGATCGTGCATCATACGGTTGAAAATACTAATAATTATAAAATAGATTCATGGTGTTTCAAAACGAATAATAATGATTTCTATGTCAAGCCAATCAAAAATTTCTATTTAAATTCCATATTTTAAAATGAAAATTAAAAAAATATCATCCAACACCTGAATTATTTTTTGACAAAAGACGAAATCTTTATTGCTGAGAATAAACTAAGGGGTCGTGAACCCTTAGAAGATACAAGCAAAAGACAATCACAAGACATTATGCCGAAAAGAAAAAGACCAAATCTCTAACAAAGACACCTTTCAACATACTTTAACTAAAAAACACACCACGATTTTATTGTTTAGTCCCCCCAAAGCAAAAAGCTCCAAATGCACACCTAATTTTGATGACTGCCAACACCTGCAGGCTGCTATAACATATACATAGGTGCATTACATTTCTATAATAAAAATTATCGATACGAAAAAATAATAAAATAAGCTCACAGTCATCCATTTGCAACGCAATGCAACATCGCGAACGGTCTTAGTGTTCAAGGCTTTGGCCATTTTTGGATAACGAACAATGTTAGGCTCCCCAGCGTACCTACAAAAGAATTGACTTATTACTACTCATTATGCAAAATCATGGATACCAAACCAAATGTCAAAATCTCAAAACACTATTCTTAACTTCATATTTTCTTCTCAAGCTCATAGCAAGAATTTCATGACATACAATAATATTCCAGCAGATTACATTAATTCCCAAATTATTTAGAGAAATTTTTTACAAATTCAGCATCCAAATTGAGAAAAATAGCTAAAGTTAGACTTGATTTTTTAGGGTTAAATTGGTATGATGGAATAATATGGGAATGAAATAACTATTCAGGAATTTATTCTTAATTAATCTTATGTTTGATTTTTTTTTTCAAATTAAAATCATGTGGTGATTCCCAAAAATAATTAAAGAATATATTTATTTTAAACACTGTAGTATTAAATATTTCATTCTTCGAGTAACTAATTTTTTATTTAATAATATTAATATAATAATTCCAACATGCTAATTGTTATTATATAATATATCAATAATATTATTTCTCAAAAGATATTAAAATAATATTAATACTACAAAAATAATAAAGATAAAAAAATAATAATAACTTTCAAGAATAATATTATATTAAAATAATACAAATTATAATATTATACTTTTCAAAAATAATTTTTTTTTATAATATAAATAACATTATTATTATCTATTAATATATTAATATCTAAAATAATTTTATTACCTTATCAAAAAAGTAAAACTAGTAACTTGTTTTAATTATATATTTATGTTATAACTAATAAATATAATACAACTATATTAATTATAATAAATATTCTATTAATATTATATTATTATTAATATACATAATAACAATAATCAATAATAATAATTTCATTTCATTCCTTTATCAATATCAATCATAAACAAGAATGCAGAAGTTGAAAATCGATAATCGAGCAATTTTCTAAAATTCAGAATCAAAACCGCCGTTTTTCAAATGTTAAAAAAATATTTGCTTTTCTTATAAATATATTTGGTAGGAAATAAAGGTATTAAACTTGTTTGTATATAATAACAATGCCACATGATTCTTATTAGGAATTTATATTGAATATTACATAAGTTAAATGTTCATAACTGATAATTCGATCATTAAAAATACAAATTGAGTATAAGTACAAAATTAATCAATTGAATATGAATAGTATAATAAGTTTATATAATAAGTATATAAATGCAGTAGTATATAGTTGTAATACTATAATATGCGTATAAGAATAAATATAGATATGTGTGTATATTAAGAATATGTGAATTTAAACTATAAGTAATAAGCATATAGTAGTATTAATATATGTATGTGTATTATAGTACTAATATGAGTATACTAGTATTAATATGTGTATAAAAATGAAAATGTATATGTGTATTTGTGCATTTAGAATATAAGTATCAATGATTTATCTTGTATAATATGTCTCTTAAAAATATAAGCTAGTTGTATATTAGAATTAGGATAATGAAAAAACAAATTTACATGAAAAACAAAAATAAAAAATTACATAATTGGTTAAACCGTAAACCGGAGATTTTTGTTTTGCACAAACCAAAATGACCCATTTATATAAAAGTTTCTGTTTGATTTGGTGAACCGAAACCCATAAACTCATTTATTAAATACTAATAAATAATCTTTTCATAAAAACATGCGCCAGAAATTGAGGGAGTAATAGGAGATAAAAAGTTTTTTGGTCCAAATTTTTTTATTCTTTAACTTTGGTCTCATAACTCTTTATATTTTCTAATTTTGATTCTATTTTCATAAAAAAAAAAAAAAATTGGGATGTACAATAAACATGATGGTTGAATTTGGGGTTTTTTGGTGGTACCTTTGCTGACGTGGGTGCCAAATAATTTTTTTTTATTTTGTATTTTTATTTATTTTTCATAATTACTAAAATATTAATAAAAAATAATAAAATATTACCAAGAATGTCGAAAAGTTGCAAATTCAATCATCACGTGTACCATGGATGACAAAAAATGACGTTCTTTTTACTTTTTTGACGAAAATGGAACAAAATTGGACAATTCAAAACGAGATCAAAATCTAAGAGTCAAAATCTTTGCGACAAAAAACTGACACTTAATAAGTTATGAGACCAAAAAACTTTTTTTCTCAGAGTAATAGATTTTTTTAGTGTTTGTATCTTATTACCACATCACTTATCAATCAATGTTATAAATATAATTACTTGATTTTCATATATTGATTATGCTAGCAAGGGTTTTAACAAACTCCAGGCTAACTAAAAATAAATTAAATGTTGAATTACGGCAAAACGTAAATTCGACAAATAAATTTAGGGTTACCTAAGAAGCAAATGCCGGAGCATTAATTGTTCTTGAGGGGTCCAATCCAGCGAGATGCCCGGGTTGTGACGGAGGGTGACGTTGCGGCCATTGGTATTCGCATTATTGTTGCCATTACTACGAACTGAGGAAGAGTTAGCACTCGCAGCCATTGAAGAGAGCGCTGGATATTGAATACTGGGGAATTTAGGGAGAGTAGAGAAACTAATTAGGATTTTAATGTGCATGTAAAGGATTCGTTTGACTCAATTTATATAGGTTGTTATACGCACATACGCTCCAACTTTACTTTTGGATGAATACACACGCTATAGCGTTAACTGCATAGATAATGCTATTTATGGATTTTTTCACGTGGATTGGGATGAGACGACAAATGAATTATCAATTATCGATAGATAGAGTTTAACAACAAACTAAAATAGATATTGTATTATTTCAACTTTATTATTATTTTTAAAAGTTATTTGCATATCTAATTATTTTATTATTATTATTTATGTTCGCATTATTTTGAATGTGTTTAAACATCATAGGATAATATTGATGTGTGCCCTAATCATCATATTTTGTATTTATTGATATATGTTTATTATTATAAAATTTAATAATATTTTATTTTATTGGTATAAGTAAATTATAATAAAACGGAATTATTATTTTTCATAAATTATTTGCAAATCTAACCATATTTTGTTATCATCATGAGTGGTTAATTCTTATTATATTTTTTATTTTGTTTAGTCATAACAAAATAAATCTATGAAATATATTATGTCTTATTCTATTGATTTAATTTTTTTTTTTGTTATTGTCATTCAAAGAGTGACTAAATCTTATGATATCCTTTTTATTTTTTTTAATCGTAATAAAATAAATATTATAAAATATTATATTCTTGATTATTTTAATAATATTTTTTAACTTTTTTAAATCATAACAAAATATATTTTAATAAAATATTATGTTCTTGATTTCTTTAGAGCATTTACCTATTGGTTCAAAAAAAATACTTATATTTACAAATTGATTCAAAATATTTGCACATATACATGATTTTTTTGCACATAACCAATTTATAATTATAATTAGTATCATTTTTGTGAACTATTTTGTAAAATTTTCTTTTCTTTAAACATACTTATATAACAACAATTCATCCTAAAAGTGGAATACAATAATTCTTTCTTGATTTATCTTTAAATACAACAAAATAAGTGTTAAATATTTTAGCCATTTTTCATAATTTTCCCTCTATGGAAAATTTCTTTATTTAAGCCATTTTTGCTTGGATAAATTCTTTTTTGACCATGTAATGTCTCAAAACTCTTTTTTAGGCATTTTGATAATTATTTTATATAAACATCACTCATTAAAAAAAAATTTAGTACTGAGTTAAAGCATTGTGACCACTAATGAGGTTCATTCCCATCCATTCCAAATTATTTCCGCATTAAATTGTAAATCTTTTGTTATTATCATGAGTGACTAAATCTTATAAAAAAATTATTTCTTTAATCAAACTAAAATAAATCTTATGTAACAATATGTCTTAATTTTATTTATCTAATGCTCTTTTGTTATTATCATTTTAAGAATGGCTAAATCTTATAATATATATTTTTTATTTTTCTTTAATTGTAACAAAACAAATATTATAAAATATTATGTTTTTTATTTTCTTTTAACATACTTATATAAAAATTTGTAATTCATCCTACAAGTGGAATAAAATAAATCTTTATTGATTATCATTATCTGAATATAATAAAATAAATCTTAAATATTTCTTAATTTTCTTCAAATATAACAAACTAAATCTTATAAAAAAATTATAATTTTGATCCCAATTTCAAATCTATAAATATTATTGAGTAATTTGAGTAATTTTCTTAAATTGTCGAGCAAGCACAATTTTCAGGTTTTTCGCTCTTAGATATGTTACTTTTTAGGCAAATGCATGTTATTTTAAGGCAAAATGTGTGTTACAATTAGACTAAATGTTATTTTTTTACATATATATCACTTGTTTTTTTAGAATTAACATTTTTTCTTACAATGTAAGAACAAAATATGTGTTATTATAAGAAAAAGCATTACCTTTTCATAAGTATATATTTATTTTTATATAAATAATTATTTTATTTTATAGTAACACATATAAAATAATAAAAAGTGTGTTATTACCTAAAATAAAAATATCTACCTTTAAGGGATAATGATTAAATTAAAAAAAAAAGACATATTTGTTCTTAAGAAAAATACATTTTATCCTACAGTAACACATGTTTACCATATAGTAACACAAATTGAGGAGTAAATATGTATTACTATTAGAGCAAATGTGTGTTTTCAATGATGGGGTTTGTATCACTATCTACACATGACAACAAATAACTCATAAAAATTGGTTAGTGATTGGATCAATAAGAATGTGTTTTCAATGATCCAAAATATTAAACAAATCAAACTCCCTATTAGTATATAATAAAGAAAAATATATATTTTTACAATTTTATCTCATTCATGAATATATATTGTATTAGAAAATATTATAAATGAGACAGAGCCTTAATGTATTCATCTTTTAAAAGAAAATATAATTTAAATAGTAAAATGGAATTATGTCTCAAATATGAAATCAACTCACAAATCACTCTATTTTTATATAAAGTGAGTTTCCAAAAAATATTGTATAGTTAAATTTTCTGAAATTTTTGTATATGAGGAAAATTTGTTCAAATTGAGTGTAATTATATTGAATTGGATAAAATAGTTTTTAATGAGAAAAATTTATTCAATTAAGTGAAAAATGGATAATTTGTTCAATTTAAATGGATAAAATAGTTTTTAATGAGGAAAGTTTATCCAAATTAAGTGAAAAATAGATAATTTGTTCAATTTAAATGGATAGAATAGTTTTTAATGAGAAAAATTTGTTCAATTTAAGTGAAAAATGGATAATTTGTTCAATTTAAATGGATAAAATAATTTTTAATGAGTAAAATTTGTTCAATTTAAGTGAAAAATAAAAGAAAGATATCTTTGAGTGTAATTATATTGATTTGTGTTGTATTTATAGGTTTAGTGAGTAATGAATAATGAATTGTGCAATATCTTTTGAGACAGAAAATAATATATATGAAAATCAATACTTGACATTGTAATTTTAAATTATGCACATTATAAGATAATTAATTATATTAATAGAACAAAGCTTTTGTTTAATAAATATAATGGATAGTAATTATAAAATAGATTCATGGTGTTTCAAAACGAATAATAATGATTTCTATGTCAAGCCAATTAAAAATTTCTGTTTAAATTTCATATTTTGAAATTAAAATTAGAAAAATATCATCCAACACATGAATTATTTTTTGATAAAGTATGAAATTTTTATTGCTGAGAATAAACTAAGGGATCATGAACCCCTAGAAAGTACAAACAAAAGACAATCATCATAAGACATTACACAGAAAAAGAAAAAAAAATCAAATCCCTAACAAAGACACCGTTCAACATACTTTGACTAAAAAACATACCACAATTTTATTATTTATTCATGTTGCAAATTTTCTGAAAGGATTCACAAACACCATCAGCCTCTTTTATTCCTCCCCAAAGCAAAAGGCTCACTCAAGACCCAAACTGATATGCTCCAAATGAACACCTAATTTTGATGACTGCCAACACCTGCAGACTGCTATATTTGGCCGTCTAGGACCGCTTAGGCGGCCGCCTAATTTTCTTTTTAAATATAGAAATATAAAATTTGGGCCGCCTAGAGAGCGCATAGACCCGAAAACGCTTAAAATTACCGATTTTGTAGAAATCGGGTCGGCAAGAGGCTGCCTAGCGCCTAGGCGCCGACCGATTTCTGCATCACTGCATTTCTATAATAAAAATTATCGATACGAAAAAACAAAAATAAAATAAGTTCACATTCATCCATCTGCAACACAATGCAACATCGCGAATCGTCTTCAAGGCTTTATCAATGTTTGCGTAACGAACAATGTTAAGCACTAGTAATAAGTCAACCCTTTTGTAGGTACGCTGCGGAGCCGAGTATTGTCCGTACGCGAAAATCGTTGAAGCCTTGAAGACTTATTAAGCTCACATTCATCCATCTGCAACGCAATGCAACATCGCGAAATGTCTTAGTCTTCAAGGCTTTAGTAATTTTCGTGTAACGAACAATGTGTAGTAATAAGTCAACCCTTTTGCAGGGGTGTTGCAGAACCGAATATTGTCCGTTACACGAAAATCACTAAAGCCTTGAAGACTTATTATATGTATAGTTTTTAATGAGAAAAATTTGTTCTATTTAAGTGAAAAATGGATAATTTGTTCAATTTAAATGGATAAAATAGCTTTACTGAGGAAAATTTGTTCAATCTAAGTGAAAAATAAAAGAAAGATATCTTTGAGTGTAATTATATTGAATTGTGATGCATTTATATGTTTTGGTGAGTAATGAATAGTGAATTGTTCAAATTTAGTAAAAAATAAAAGAAAGATGTATATGAGTGTAATTATATTGAATTGGATAAAATAGTTTTTAATGAGGAAAATTTATTCAATTTAAGTGAAAATGGATAATTTGTTCAATTTAAATAGATAAAATAGTTTTTAATGAGGAAAATTTGTTCAATTTAAGTGAAGAATAAAAGAAAGATATCTTTGAGTGTATATATTGAATTGTGATGCATTTATAGGCTTTTGTGAGTAACAAATAGTGAATTGTGTAATATCTTTTGAGACGGAGAGAATAATACATAGGAAAATTAATACTTGACATTGTAATTTTAATTTCATGCATATTTTTTTTATCGGTAAATGTTAGTTGTTAGTAGTTAGTTACACCAAGTCCTTCAAACACTCCAAGAATAAACTCCTAGCCAACCTTATATCTCTCATCTCCCAATTCGTTCCCAGAGGGAATCGAACCCGGGTCACTCACTCAAGTGAAGAGCCCGGTGACCAGGTGAGCTAACCCACCTGGTTTAAATTCATGCATATTTTAAGATAATTAATTACATTAATAAAATTAAGTTTTCATCTAATACATATCATGGATCGTGCATCATACGATTGAAAATACTAATAATTATA
Organism: Prunella vulgaris; assembly: GCA_026898435.1. Taxonomy (NCBI): domain Eukaryota; kingdom Viridiplantae; phylum Streptophyta; class Magnoliopsida; order Lamiales; family Lamiaceae; genus Prunella; species Prunella vulgaris. The sequence continues at coordinate 10,583 of JAPKLY010003021.1, read as the reverse complement.
AAATAGATTCATGGTGTTTCAAAACGAATAATAATGATTTCTATGTCAAGCCAATCAAAATTTTCTATTTAAATTCCATATTTTCAAATGAAAATTAAAAAATATCATCCAACACCTGAATTATTTTTTGACAAAAGACGAAATCTTTATTGCTGAGAATAAACTAAGGGGTCGTGAACCCTTAGAAGGTACAAGCAAAAGACAATCACAAGACATTATGCCGAAAAAGAAAAACACCAAATCCCTAACAAAGATACCTTTCAACATACTTTGACTCAAAAAACACACCGCAATTTTATCATTTATTGCTCTCCAAAGCAAAAGGCTCCAAATGAACACCTAATTTTGATGACTGCCAACACCTGCAGGCTACTATAACATATACATAGGTGCATTAGATTTCTATAATAAAAATTATCGATACGAAAAAATAATGAAATAAGCTCACAGTCATCCAACCGCAACGCAATGCAACATCGCGAACGGTCTTAGTCTTCAAGGCTTTTGCAATTTTTGGATAACGAACAATGTTAGGCTCCGATGCGTACCTACAAAAGAATTGAGTTATTACTACTCATTATGCAAAAACATGGATACCAAATCAAATGTCAAAATCTCAAAAGACTATTCTTAACTTCATATTTTCTTCTTAAGCTCATAGCAAGAATTTCATGACATACAATAATATTCCAGCGCATTACATTAATTCCCAAATTATTTAGAGAAAATATTTACAAATTCAGCCTCCAAATTGAGAAAAATAGCTATAGTTAGACATGATTTTTTAGGGTTAAATTGGTATGATGGAATAATATGGGAATGAAATAACTATTCAGGAATTTATTCTTAATCTTATGTTTGATATATATATATATATATATATATATATATATATATATATATTTATATTTATATATATTTTCAAATAAAAATCATGTGGTGATTCCCGAAAATAATTAAAGAGTATATTTCTTTTATACACTGTAGTATTAAATATTTCATTCTTCGAGGAACTAATTTTTTATTTAATAATATTAATATAATAATTTCAACATGCTAATTGTTATTATATAATATATCAATAATATTATTTCTCAAAAGATATTAAAATAATATTAATACTACAAAAATAATAAAGAACAAAAAATAATAATAACTTTCAAGAATAATATTATATTTAAATAATACAAATTATAATATTATACTTTTCAAAAATAAAATTCTTTTTATAATATAAATAACATCATTATTATTTATTTAATATATTAATATCTAAAATAATTGTATTACCTTATCAAAAAAATAAAACTAGTATATTACAATTTAAACAAAACATAAAATCGACAAATAAATTTAGGGTTACCTAAGAAGCAAATTCTGAAGCATTATTTGTTCTTGAGGTGTCCAATCCAGTGAGATACCTGGGTTGTGGTGGAGGGTGACGTTGCGGCCATTGGTATTCGCATTATTGTTGCCATGACTACGAACTGAGGAAGGGATAGTACTCGCAGCCATTGAAGAGAGCACTGGATATTGAATACTGGGGAATTTAGGGAGAGTAGAGGAACTAATTAGGATTTTAATGTGCAGGTAAAGGATTCGTTTGGCTCAATTTATATAGGTTGTTATACGCACATACGTTCCAACTTTACTTTTGGATGAATACACACGCTATAGCTTTAATTGCATAGATAATGCTATTTATGGATTTTTTCATGTGGATTGAGACGGGGACGTCAACCAATTTATCAATTATCGATAGATAGAGTTTACTAACAAACTAAAATTGATATTGTATTTTTTTTTATCGGTAAATGTTAGTTGTTAGAAGTTAGTTCACTAAGTCTCCATACACTTGTATCTCCAAGCTAACCTTATATCTCCTTCCTATTCGTTCCCAAAGGGAATCGAACCCGAATCACTCACTCAAGTGAAAAGTTCGGTGGCCAGGTGAACTAACTCACCTGGTTAAAATTGATATTGTATTATTTTAATACTATTGTTAATTAATGGTTGTTCATATAAAAGTGAGAATATAATACGAGTCTAAGAGCTGAATTTTGATTATCAAATATTTTTATGATAATCTCTTTAATGTATTACACATTATTTTTTTAATCTCGAATTAATTAATTTTTCGTTTAATATCAACTTTATTATTATTTTTATAAGTTATTTGCATATCTAATTTTTTTTATTATTATTTATGTTCGCATTATTTTGAATGTGTTTAAACATCATAGATGAATATTGATGTGTGGCCTAATCATCATATTTTGTATTTATTGATATATGTTTATTATTATAAAATTTAATAATATTTTATTTTATTTTATTGGTATAAGCAAATTATAATAAAACGGAATGATTATTTTTCATAAATTATTTGCAAATCTAACCATCTTTTGTTATCATCATGAGTGGTTAATTCTTATTATATTTTTTATTTTCTTTAGTCATGACAAAATAAATCTATGAAATATTATGTCTTATTCTATTTATTTAATTTTTTTTTGTTATTGTCATTCAAAAAGTGACTAAATCTTATGATATCCTTTTTATTTTCTTTAATCACAATAAAATAAATATTATAAAATATTATATTCTTGATTATTTTAATAATATATTTTTTTAACTTTTTTTAAATCATAACAAAATATACTTTAATAAAATATTATGTTTTTGATTTCTTTAGAGCATTTACATATTAGTTCAAAAAAAAAAACTTATAGTTACAAATTGATTCAAAATATTTGCACATATACATAATTTTTTTTTTTTTGCACAGAACCAATTTATAATTAGTACCATTTTTGTGAACTATTTTGTAAAATTTTCTTTTCTTTAAACATACTTATATAACAACAATTCATCCTACAAGTGGAATAAAATAATTCTTTCTTGATTTATCTTTAAATATAACAAAATAAGTTTTAAATATTTTAGCCATTTTTCATTATTTTCCCTCTATGGAAAATTTCTTTTTTAGCCATTTTTGTTTGGATAAATTCTTTTTTGACCATGTAATATCACAAAACTCTTTTTTAGGCATTTTGATAATTATTTTATATAAACATCACTCATTTAAAAAATTTTAGTATTGAATTAAAGCATTATGACCACTAATGAGGTTCATTCCCATCCATTCCAAATCATTCCCGCATTAAATTGTAAACCTTTTGTTATTATCATGAGTGACTTAATCTTATAAAAAAAATTTATTTCTTTAATCATACTAAAATAAATCTTATGTAACATTATGTCTTAATTTTATTATCTAATGCTATTTTGTTATTATCATTCTAAGAATGACTATATTTATAATATATATTTTTTATTTTTCTTTAATTGTAATAAAACAAATATTATAAAATATTATATTTTTTATTTTCTTTTAACATACTTATATAAAAATTTGTAATTCATCCTACTAGTGAAATAAAATAAATCTTTACTGATTATCATTATCTTAATATAATAAAATAAATCTTAAATATTTCTTGATTTTATTCAAATATAACAAACTAAATCTTATAAAAAATTTATAATTTTGATCCCAATTTCAAATCTATAAATATGATAGAGCAAAGTATTAGTTACAAAATATATTTTATTATTGATTTACTTTACAAATTAAATATAAATATATATATATATATAAAATATTATGATTTTTTATTCAAAATAATTCTATTTTAGGAGATATATTATTGTTTATTTGACTTATTTGATTAATTTTAAATTTTATTTGTATAATATTTAATCAAATTTATATAAAAATTAGTTAAATTAAATAAAAAAAATTTATCTTATAATTGACTATTATATTTATAAAAAAATTCATATTTAAATAACAAAAAAATAATTTTTATTTGTGACTGCAAAATTTGTGGGTTTACATACTAGTATGATATAAAGACAAAATTATAACATCAATGCCCTCTATTTCAAAATCTATTTATTCTCATTAAATCTAATTTTTAGAATTAATCTCCACCGTATGTTTTATGTGTATTGGTCTCGTCCATTAACTTTATTTTATAACCTCTATAAGTATATAATATCTTTTTACTTTCATTCTACTTTATCGTCTTTTCTTCTTCTCCAGTCTGTAGATTATAATAATGATAAAACAAAGGTTCCTACTCTATAAGGTATTGCATCCTTTTTTTTTCCTTCTATTCTAATCAATTTCTTTTTGAGCGGCCACTTTGTGCAACTTAATCTCAAATTAATATTTTTTTATTTTTCATTAATTATAATCCTCCTTTGTTATTACTTTTGTATCACATGATTTTTAATTTGTTTAAGTCATTCGTTGATAATTCTTGATGTGTGGATCTAATCATCTTATTTCATCATATATGAGATGATAGAAAAAGAGTTTAATTTTGATTATCAAAGATTGAATTTTTACTTTTATGATCAACTTTTAAATGTACTGAACATTAAATTTTTTTCTTAATCTCAATTAATTTTTTTTTTATGGGTGTATTACATATAAGGTCATTTATAAGAATGTAATTGCAAATATGAATATCAAATATCTCATGTTACAAATAAGGTCACAATATTACAAATAGGATCAAAATGAGACCTCACCACACCCATTTTCATTAAAAACCGTCTTAAAAGCCTAATACCTACCCCTACCCCCATTATATCTGCAAAAATAAAAACCCCTCATCACCCCCATTTTTCAGAATTCAAAATACAAACTCACCCCAGCCCTATTTCTCTCTCTCACTCAAAAGATCACAGGATGCCCCACCCTTCACCACCCTCCCTCCGGCGCCACCCCCAACGGCGGCGACATCCCCAGATCAAACCGATTGTGCCTTGTTTCCACCATTTTTCCTCAGGCGCCAAATCGAAGCCCCTTCATTTCCCTCTGCCTGAATTGGCCTAAATCGCCTTGGCGCCCGTTTTCAGATCGCCGTCGGAGGCATTTTTTTAGTCTTACGCCCGTTTTTAGATCGGCGCCCCTCGCCGTCGAACTGGATCTGTGACGAGGCCCCACGCACACCAGGTTCCCCCTTCTCTCCCCTGCCTGGCCGAGGCTACCTCCGCCCCTGATCGATGACCGCGAAGAAGATGCCTCCGATCTACGTCCCGCTAAGAAGACGCCACCTCTGCCGCCGATCTTCGCCACATTCGCCTTTGATTTTGGTATTTTTTGTTCACTGTAATTCTTCCTATATTTTTTGTATTTTTTGAATTTTATAATTCCCAAATTTTTTCTATTTTTTTTTATCACTATAAGTCTTTTTAGATTTTTATTTTTTTTATCACTGTAATTCTTCCTATATTTTTGTACATTTTTTATTCTAACTTTTAGTTCTTTTGTGTGTATCAAATTCTAGGTTGTTCTGTATTTGAGAGGGCGGGGTGTTATTAGTATATTCAAATTTTTAAGTTTTGTATTCAATAATTTTGTGTAGTATGCTATTCATAAACAAAAATCTAGTATATTCAGATTTTTAAGTTCGTATTCAATAATTTTGTGTAGTGTGGTATTTAAAAATAAAAATATGAATATTCCAGGAGATGTTATTAGTATATTCAGATTATTAAGTTTTGTATTCAATAATTGTATGTAGTATACTATTCAAAAATAAAAATATGAATATGTGTATTAGCTTTAAATGTATTTTTTGTGAGTGATATGCAAAATTGAAATATTGTTATTCAGAATTGAAAAAAAATATATGCAAAATATAAAAATACATACATGAAAATAATTATTGAATATATAAAATATACGAATATAATATTAAAATCAGAAAAAAATTGAAAAAATAAATGAAATATTAAAAAAATGAAAATATAAATTGTGAATATAATAAAAAATAAATATATAATATTGAATTAAAAAAATAAATATTTAAAAAAATTGAGTTCAAATCGACAATCAAAATTTCTGTAAATAAAAAAAATCTAAATTAAAATTTCATATATCGCAAATAAAGTTTCTGGAAAGAGTCAAAATGGACAAATAAAGTTTATGTAAAGAGTCAAAATCAAAGTTTATGTAAAATAAATAATACTCCCTCCGTCCACCAAATTTTTTTCCATTTTTGAAATGACATGAGATTTAATAAAAATTAGTATTATATTGAGGGCTCATTTGGTTCGTAAGATAAAAATATCTATCCGTAAAAAACATGCATGTTTTTGGCGGATAGATATTTTTATCTTACGAACCAAATGAGCCCTGAAAAGATAGATAAAATAAAGAAAAAGTGGAGGTATTGTAGGGCTCAGACTTTTATTTGTGAGTGTGAGTTATTTTCAAATAAGGAAATGAGAAAAAGTTATGGACAAAAAAAAAAAAAAAGTGAGAAATAATTTTGTGGATAGAGGGAGTAATTAAATTAAATTTGAATTTAAAATTTTAAAAATTCAAAATAATAAAAAAGAAAAAAATGAAGTCAGCATATGATTTGCCATACTGCCACATATGTCGGTATCTTTTCCGTGGGTGGTGGTCATTTGCATATCAATACTTTTTATTATGCATACCATTAAATAATAATTGCATAATTTTTTAATAAAATTGCATAATCATCTAATAAAAATTTCATAACATCAAAAAAAAAAAAAAAAAACTGTAAATCATTGAACAAAGTTGCATAATCGTCCAAATAAGAATTGCATTAAACATGTAAAATAATTTGTATACTATTCTAAAATAGTTAGATAATCATTTAATTTTTTTTGCATAAAAGCATAATCAAAATAATTATTATTGCATAATAGTCTTGAAAAGAATTGCATATTAGCCTTAAAAAACTACTCCCCCTATCTCACTATAAGTTGCTCATTTTGTCATTTTCGTCTGTCTACCTATATGTTGTTCATTTTCTTTTTTACATTTTTAGAAAACTACTATTCACTTCTTTATTATCATTTTCAATATTTTTTACACTATTCTCATTACTTTTTCACTTTTCTCCATCGCATCACATGTACTATATCAATATTTTTATACACTTCTTAATATTAGGGTCCAAAAGTTATGAGCAACTTATAAGGGGACGGAGGGAGTACATAATAACCTACCAGAATAGCATAATAAAAAAAACAAAAATTTATATGAAACGTTTTACGGTGTAAAACATACCATATATATAAAAATTTTGCGGATCCATGGCCGGGTCGGGTCGAATTTGAGTAATTTTTTCAAATTCTCGCGCATGCACAATTTCCAGGTTTTTTGCTTTTAGGTATATATGTTACTTTTTACGCAAATGCATGCTAATTTAAGACAAAATGTGTATTACAATCATACCAAATGTTATTTTTTTCACATATATATAACTTGTTTTTGTAGAATTAACATTTTTCCTTACAATGTAAAAACAAAATATGTGTTATTATAGAAAAAGTATTACCTTTTCATAAGTATATATTTATTTTTATATAAATAATTATTTTATTTTGGGTTAATTCTATATAAATACAACACCTTTTACTCAACTTTCAATTTAATCATGAGCTTCACGATTATTATAAAAAATCTCAACCTTTTAAAGAGTTTCAATTTGATACACTTTTTTTTTTCCGGCCAGCAACTGATGATGTGTCTCGCTGGAGCGCGTGAAATGTTGGCACGCTGGCGTACACGTGTGAAATACTTTTTGGGTTAATTTTATATAAATACACCACATTTTACTCAATTTTCAATGTAATTATGAGTTCACGATTATTATAAAAAATCCCAACCTTTTAAAGAGTTTCAATTCGATACATATTTTTTTCCGGCCAACAACTGATGACGTGTCTCATCGGAGAGCGTGAAATGTTATCACGCTGGCGTACACGTATGAAATTACTTTTTTATATTTTATTTTTTTCCACGTCATATATTATATATATATGTATATAAAATAACAAAATTTTATATTAAAAATATTTTTTGAATGAGAAAAACATTGGCATGGAAAAATGGAAGTTGTTTGTTAGCGTTAGAGGGTAAATATGCATCAACTTTTGAATAAGAAAAGTTATGTGCAACAGAGATGGTCGTGTAAGGCTTTTGTGTTTAGTTTCAGAACTCTTATACCTTTAAGATTGAGTAGCAATATCACCAGAAAGTGTGACATCTCATTAATATATATCATACCAAGTGCAGTGAAAAATGAAACTTGTAAATGATCTTAAGTTTCCTATGTAGGTGACAGAGGAGTTTTGGTGCCCTATCTGCAAAACGGGAAAGTTGCAGGAAAATGACCATCATATTTATTGCAGTCAGTGCAAACTCAAACTCAGGAAAATGAGATCTTGTGAAGAGCCTGTGACAATTTTGTTTTTTCTTGCTTCACAAAGTAAATTTTCAATAGGCTGTATTCTAGTTTCTTGGGCAATGTATACATTTTTTTCTGATTATTTCAAAAAGTTCCCAGTATGTTATCATTTAGTATGATACTTGTTAAATAACTGGTTGAAAATTTTACAGTAATTCAAATTGAATCATAATTAATACGAATGCAGTCAGTGAGTTGGATGATTATATTGTTATTTTTCTGATTTCGGAATAGTTTAAAATAAAAAATATTGTCGGTTGAAAAATGGTGGATCGAATTAATAAGCAGAAATGATTAGTAAATGAGATTGTTAATCAAATACGAATAATGATTCATTTATTTTGAATTTTATTATCACACACGAAAGTATATAAAAGTGAATTGATTATCTTTTATTCATATTAATCATCATAATTATTTTATATTCATTAAGTTTTATCGTTTTCTCTAAACTCCACGAATTTATTTATAATTTTTAGATATCATTAGCGAATTTCTCTATAATCCTTAGTCAACCATGAAATATGATCACTCAGTTCTCATCCATGTTGCACGGGGTGGCCGGTGGGATACGATGCGTATGAAGATATGAATTTTTAAAAAATTTAGAGTGCCACTTGATAAGAATATATATGTTGGGTTGGTTGTATATAAAAATAGTTTATAATAAATTTATTATAAAAGTGTTTTAAATATTAAATATTTGATTAAATATATTAAAATATTTATTAGGAATATTTAAAAATGGGGTTATAATTTTTTAATAATAATAATAATATAATTTCATTGAGTTATTTTTTAAATTATTTTCACATTTATCAGGTAATAGTTGAGATCCAAAATAAATAACACCCTAGTAAAAGTGAGGATTAATTTTATACTGCAACATAATGTCTTTAATTATTTTAGCCAAGTTACTATTATATTTAAGAATTAGGTTGTGTAGTGTTAAGGGGATATTTATAAAAAAAAAGTAAGTCTTTTGTGCACCAGTTACACGGTGTAACTCAAGTGTATTTTTAAACAGTTACACTATTTATTACTGAAAAGTTACATAAATTATTACTGAAAAAATTACATTATTAAAGATACAATTTTCAGTAATAACATGTGTAACTTTTCAGTAGTATTTTGTGTAATTTTTTAAAAATGAACTTGAGTTGCACGGTGTAACTGGTGCATACAAGACTAAGCCATAAAAAAAATATTGTGTAGTTACACTACACTCAATAATCGTGTTAAGGCGGGCTTAGTCTTGTATGCACCATTTACACCGTGCAACTCAAGTTCATTTTTTAAAAAGTTACACAAAATACTACTGAAAAGTTACACATGTTATTACTGAAAAGTGTATCTTTAATGGTATAACTTTTCAGTAATAATTTGTGTAACTTTACAGTAATAAATTGTGCAACTTTTTAAAAATGAACTTGAGATGCACGGTGTAACTGGTGCACAAGAGACCTACTCGTTAAGGTGATATTTAGATACTCCCCATATTCCACTATAAGTTGTTTATTTTGTTATTTCCGTCCGTCCCATTATATATTGTTGCTCATACCATTTTTAAAACAAAATAAAAATATTACATTCATGTACTTCTCTAATATTCTTCTCTTTCCATTTTTTTTTTAATATTCTTCTCTCTCCATCACATCACATGTACTATATCAATACTTTTATACTTTTCTTAATATTAGAGCAAAAAACAATGAAAAACTTATAAAAGGATTGGAGAGTATATATTTATTTATTTATATATATATAATTATATACTTATCTAATAAAAAATCTTCTATCCAAAATATAAATGAATTAATAAATCCGAATTTCTAATATATAACTGAAGCTATGAAAATGAGTTACTATACTTTAACCGATTTGCATGGTGCACCAAGTGTATAAGAGACCCACTCATTTTTAAATACTTTTTCTCTGGCTTTATTTCCTATTTTCAAACTGTACGAGGGCTAAAGTGCAATTTCCAACTAGTCTGAGTCCTCAATAAATACGTCGTGCATTAAACAGTTGTACCTTCTGCATTTACTTGCACACGCACCACAACGAGGCTAGATTTAGACAGTTTAACGGAAGAGAGGAAGAGAGCGAGAGAAAAAATGGTGGAAGACGAGGAGAAACGTCTAAAAAGTTGCCGGACATCTCTGAAAATTCCTCCGCTGTCCAATAATTACACACAATGGAAACACAAGGTACTTTTTACAGGATATCACATAGTTTGAACATCTTGTTTGCTTCTCTCTATTGATGTGTTCTGTT
>JAPKLY010003020.1:0-20923 GCA_026898435.1 Prunella vulgaris | reverse complement strand
CCCCTATTTATAAATCTTTTTCAGGATATGACGAGGTGGAGTTCGTGCCAGTGGAAGAGTGATACGGTTTCCTGTATTGGTATTTTATCACGCATCAAAAGAAAAGGAGTTAAGGATGATAACTCTTATTACGACTTTAGAAATATGCCAAAGTGAAGAACAGTTATAAAATTTCTGGATGATAATGTATGATAGTTATCTTGTTGTCTATTTTGTGCCAAACTTTTTATAAAGATCCTAGCATAGTAAATCATCAAAATGGCCACCGCGTCTTTTATAACAAAAATAAAATTTGTCTTTCCGCTGTACATGTATTCTTTTAACAAAACATATGCTTCCGTTATCTATTTAATGTCATTAAAAGTGTTTTATTTTTCAAGGAAAAAAAAATAGTATAGATTTTCAGTCACTAAGTGATGACTCGGGTTTCTAGAATGACGAAATTGCATTTTGGAAAACTGGGGCGTTACAGTAATGATATATGTTATATATATATATATATATATACGATACCACTATATATATATACACACACATACGAGTGTCAATATAAAAATGTGAGCTAATTAATTTTAAAAATAAATAAGATTAGAATAAGTAAATATAAGTGTCCAGAACCTTCACCATATTCATTCTGAAAATGTTTCTTCTTCTTCTTTTCTCTCTCTCTTCTCTCTACACACACTCTCTCTCTAAAATAAAGTTTCCGCCATTGATTCTACTGAAACTCAAAGCTACATCAACACTTAGAGGTTTCAAGGTAGATTAGAGAAAATCATATTTTTTTCCATTATTTTCTGCAATTTTTCCTTAGGTATGATGATTAAATATTGTGTTGAGGCCCAAAAATATTTTTAGCACTTGATTTGAAAAATTATAATGGATTTTATGTTTTAGCCTACGGATTTGTCAAGATTGAAGCTATTTGAGTTAGAATATGGGATTGCATGTGGGTTTTGGTGATTGCATGTTGTTTTCCGTCATTGCATGTGACTTTTACTTTGTAATTTCTACCGTAAATTTCACTTTAAATTGTGTGAGGGTTTATGGGTGGCATTAGATGTCTTCATATTTGAGTAGATGGCTTCATATTTGAGGTTGATTTTTAAGTATGTTGTTCCCCCATGTTATAGCTTTCATAAGAATTTTATTTGGATACATTTGGAGTTATATTTGATTTGTTTTGATTTTTTTAGTAAATGGTGTTTTTGCTGTAAATATAAAATATTTTTTTGTACTCTACTAGAAAAATCATAGAAATTAAAATAGATGGGATTAAAATGTGATATTTTGATATATTTTAATAATGACTCTTAAAATCATTTAAAATTTTATTTTATAATTTTCTAAGTAATATTCAATATTTCCTAAATTTTGGAAAAATATATGACCTAGACCCTATTAATAACTCATTTTTCAACCAACTTGTGAAAATCACAAGAAAAGATCTCCAAGCTATTTTTAATTAAATTTTTTACAGTATGTAAATATTTGAGTGATGAACCTACTGTATAAATTTTGTGAAATTTTAACATGTGTATTTTTGCCAATAAATTATCTACTAGTGTGTCCTTTAGGAATTCGATTTGGGAGGTAGTAGTACTTTTTTTTAGTATTATTAAGTTAGTAGAAATATTTGGACTATATTATGAATGACACATATGTATGAAATATATAGGTATAGCTAGATGTTAAAAGTATTGTAAGAGTCATATTTTATGATTTAGCGAGTAAAAGACTAAAAGGTTAATCAATATGTCAAGTGCAGTGCGCGGCGGCTGGAATCTCAGAAAGCTATCTCACCTCGTCAGACTGAAAAGTGGGTAACCTCTAAATCATTATGCATTAATTAGAATAATTTGTGTGTGTACGAGCAGGCAGATCTTCGGATTATGCTCTGTGTGAATTATGCAAGTCTACGGACTATACTCTGTGTGAATTTTGGCTAGTCGACGGGCTATGCTCTGTGTGAATCAAGACAAGTCTACGAACTACGTCAGTATTGTAATACCCCGAACCAAATTAGATTTTGTTTTCTATTTATATTACATTTCATGTTATTATATTTATATATTTTTGCTTGATTGATCTTTTACTCCTTTGAGGGCACTAAGTTTTAAAATGAGTGATTTCTACTTGACGGTTGGTTCAAAACCGGAACCGGAAGCACTCCTAGCACCGTAACTATGAATCAAATATTAATAAATCATTTGAACGAATGAAATAAGTTTCTAAAAGGGATTTTAAGACCCTTTGGGTGTAAAAGATTTATAAAAAATAAAACCCTGGACGTGTGTCGCCAAATGTCGAACCGAAAACTCTAAAATTTGAAAAACTTCGATCCGACGAGTAATTGTGGATCTTTATTAGAACTTAAGTAATAAAATGGGTTAAACATAAGTTTTAATTAACAAATACAAGATATAAAATTTTAGGCTTACAAAACGAGCAAAATATTAATTTTCGGAGCCCAAAATGCGACCGAATAATATCCGTTTTCAACACCGAAAACCATATCGCGTCCCAAAATACAGTTAGAACTCAAATTCCCCTCCTAAATTCCCTTATTGGCCGAAATTATCAGCTAGCAATGAAGAAATGTGGAGTCAAAATGCCCATACCCCTAAATCAAGGGGCCATACCTTCTTTCCTATTCCCTTACCTAACCTTGACTTCTCTTACCTCCAAATGAGTGATTTTGAATGGTCATATGCTCCCATTTCCTATATATGAATTATCTTAGTTCATTCTCTACCTTGATCAAAGAAATCCAAAGAAAAGAAAATCCAAAAACTCCCTTCTCACTCCCTCACTCAACTTTTGGTCACCATACTTACAAAGGGTAGAGAGATTTTCTTCTCCCATCTCCAACAACAAGAGAGCTTCCTTCCACAAGTATCAAGAAATCCATGGAGTTAGGTTGAAGGTTGGAGTCATTTCCTTGCAAAGAGGAAGCCAACATCTCTCCCTCTCTCTTCTAAGTTCATGTTTTTCCTCTCCACTTCTCCTAACTTACTCCATTGCTTTGTTTTAGCTCAAAACCAAAGTATTCCTCCAAGTGGTGCTCCATTCCTACAAGCTTAAGGGTCAAGGGACAATAAAACTTCTTTTGTTAACAAGAAAAAGGCTCCAAAGGTTGTAAAACCCCAACTCAAAACATTTGGTTTTCTTGCATGTATATGTGAGCTATGTGTGTTTATTGTTCCATATTTTTAGAGACCATGAAACCCTAGGACTTTATACTTTCCAATGTTCAAATGCATGATGAATGAAGTCTAGAATGATGTTTTTGAAGGAGTTAAAATGTTGGTTGCATGGTAGTTATGAAATTGAAAATGTAAGTGAAAGCATGCACACAAATCACACACTTTAAGCACTGACCTCGAATTTCGTACAGAATTCGGACCTCATGTGCTATAAATTTTTGGATGATATTTATATGGTTGGAAACTACATCAAGTTATCTTTCATTTGAATCTAGTTTGAACATTTTTGGAGTTTTCATTAATAAGTTATGAATTTTCTAAGAAAGTGTGACAAAATACCCCTTATTTCTAAAGTATGGATTTTCTGGGAGTAATATGTTCATGAAAGAATTCTTTTAAAAATTTTATAAATTACTACATGAAGTTAAGTATCTTCATGATTTATTTCACGATTTTTGGAGATGTTTAAATATTTTTACCAAAATTATTTCGAAAGTTGCTCAATACTGGAAAATTCTGGAACAATCTGCCATGTTTTGGAAACTAGCCTAGAACTCATATTTTCCTAAACCAAATGATATGAAATAAATTTTATATATAATTTACACTTGATGGGTTAGTCACAGTAAAAATTTCATGATTTTTGAATGAGTTCTGATATTTTTAGAAAATTCTCCAAGTTGGTATAAGTGTGGGTCAACATGCAAACTGCAGTACTTGAATATTGTTGATTATGTGTTATTTCCTTGTTAGAAGGAAAACAAATATTTTCCCATGAGGAAGCTAGTCTAAAGCCTTGGTGAATTCTATGTGAAAGCATGAGTTATGTGAATGGAATGATATTTAGTGTTGATTTTAGATTAAGGACCATATGTTTCTTATTTGCCTTGAGAAGGAAAATACGAAGAACCTTATAAGATCCTAACAAAGTTGAGTATGCTAAATGCACCTAGATAAGAACCTCAAGCTACTAATTACCGTAAAACATTTTATTAACTTCTTAAGTGAATAAAAATGCTAAGTAAAGTGTATGTCCTTATCGGACTAATTGTATAAATCTTAACAAGAATTCTTAAACATTAATAACTGAAATACAACGAATGGTGCTAGGTCTAAGTGTGCGAACGGTGACGAGAATCTCTGGTGAAAGGAACGGTGATTGTTTTGCAAAAAGGAAAGCGTTTAAGGTGGGTGGCATTTACTGTATTGCCTTGAATATTATATGGACTATTGGTGTATTTGAATGAAAATGTTTTTGACCTTTGGGTCCGATTACAAGGTTATTACCCAAATGCCTACGGGTAAAGTATCTCAAATGATATGTAGTGGTCTGGCTTGTGTAGCTAGGCGCCGCGGTGGACAGAGCCTCAGGGCTATATCTCAAATGATATGTAGTGGTCTGGCTTGTGTAGCTAGGCGCCACGGTGAACAGAGCCTGAGGGCTATATGATTAAAAGTATCTCAAATGATATGTAGTGGTCTGGCTTGTGTAGCTAGGCTCCACGGTGGACAGAGCCTACGGGCTATATGATGAATGATGAGCCTTTGTGGCTATGAAAAGTGTTTTTACAAAATGATACGTTTGCATACTACCAATATGTATAGTAGCGTACAGGTCGCCCACACTGAGAATTCAAATCTCACCCCCCCTACTTTTAAATCCTTTTTCAGGTCTCGATGACGGGGAGTTTGCGCCAGTGGAGGAGTGATACTACTTCCCTACCAAAGTGTTTTAAATTACTCGTGAAAACGAGACTAGTAGTTTTAATATGACTTAACTAATATGCCGAGGCGGTAAACGTTTATAATTTCCTCGATGATGGTGTGTAATATTTATCAGAACTATCTATTTTGCGCCAAACTTTTATAACGATCGTGTGTGTGATATTTTGAAAATGGCCACTGTGTTTTATAACCTTAATGTATGCTTCCGCTGTTCATGTGATGTTACTTGTAGTTTTCAAAAAAAAAAATATTAGTCCGGATTTTTCGACATTAAGTGACGACTCGGGTTTCTAGAATGCCAAGAAACATTTTGGAAATACTGGGGCGTT
This sequence comes from Prunella vulgaris, assembly GCA_026898435.1. NCBI lineage: Eukaryota > Viridiplantae > Streptophyta > Magnoliopsida > Lamiales > Lamiaceae > Prunella > Prunella vulgaris. Next base: position 15,663 of record JAPKLY010003020.1, on the reverse strand, counting down.
ACAAGTATGAACTTAGTCGGGACAATGGGCCTGGTATGTACTCGGTTGACATGCTATTAGTCCTTTAATGCATTATACATTATATGTTATCCCACTGGGCTTCTCCTCCAGGAGAAGGCTCATGATGCTACTTTAACTGTTTCAGGAAACATTGGCGGTGAAGAGGACGTGTGACTGACTCAGTCGACTCCATCTATATAATATTGTAATGGTTTAAGTTTTCTATAAGAGGTCTATTAAGTATTTCCTTATGCTATCGTTTGAAGATGATTTCCAAAATTGTATGTTTATACTACTTAGTAAGTCGTCAAGTCTTTTCCTAACTACTAGAATGTTATGATAATAATATGAATGATGTTTTGCGTGCATGACTAGTCTATCACATGGTGGTGTGTCTTTTATGTGAGTTAGCTATTCATTCTATCTCGAGCATGATAATCTATTTTTTTAATATCTTAATTAAACGAGGGTTTGATTTAGATATGTGGGTATGACACGAGTTAGGCACAAACATGATTAGGCACTTGAAATATATAAAAAAAAATCAACTCGAGTTTACGCGTTACAATCTTCCGCTGATAAAATTTTAAAATTAATTTATTTTCAATTTCAAATGAAATCACTTATTATTTTTTATGACAAATAATGTGTCTTTAAATAAATATAATGAAAAAGGATGACGCTCCTACATGGGGCATCACAACATTGTTTAATTTTATCCTGTCTTCTGATATTCAAAATTCTAGGATGATTTTTTTTAAAATGGTGGTTTTAATTTATGTGATGGTTGGTATGGGATAGTTGTTTAAAATGTAGTGTTTAATCTATCAAGTGACAAGGAAGCAAGAGAATCAATATACTCTGTTTCAACTAAGTATAATTATGCACATTCGGTGTAATTTTGTGTTTTAATGTTTTGTGGTTTCATGAACATTTTGTTGGTAGTGTTTGTTGGTTTATTCATTTAAAAAAATATTTGGTTCAATTTGCAATTTTTGGTTTCATTTTTTTTTGGGTAGTGTTTGCTGGTTTCATCTTTTCTTCTTTTTTTTTTTTTTCAGTTCAAGCCATATTTAATTTGTTGTTTTAATGGGGAAGACAAGGAATTGCAGAAGGCTATAGGGTGATGCTTCTAATTTCTTGTTTTAATGTGAAAAAAAAAATTATTTCAGTGAAGAATTTTTGGTATTGCATTAGAATTCCACGATTTTAGGGTTGTGTAGACTTTTTAAATATTTTTTCAATAAATATGAATATGTGCAAAATATTTTTTGTCTTTTGTGGAGAAATTTTGATAATGGTGCAAAATTTTAGAATTTTGATATTTAAATGTGTAGGCAAATAATTTGTTAAAGTCTTGATATTTAAATCTGTAGGTAAATAATTCTTCAGTCTTTGATTCTTGGTGATTTGTGATTTATTTGAAATTTATTAGATCTTTGATATAGGTTATGGTCTATTTAAATTTTGTTGAGATTTTGATGAAGAAATCAGTACGAATGTTCAAATAATTCTGTGCAAAAAGAAAATTCCTTATGTGAAGAATTTTTGGCAGTGGGTGCAAGTGAATTCCGTGATCTAAATGTTGTTCAAATTTTTTTAATAATTTGTACAAATTAAAATATTACTTTGTGTAAATTTTTATTTTGCATTTTACTACAAATGTCTTTGTATATATAATTCTTTTTTCGTGTTATGCAAGTAAGAATGAAAATATCGCGAAATATTGTGGATATATTGCAAATTTTGAGTATGCGAAATGGATATTGGGGTACAATATATTTTTTACAGAGTATCATGAATATATCACAAAATATCGATATCGATGTCGGTTCACCTGTAGTACAAAACTAAATAAAAATAAAAAAATATCGTAGATATATCGCAAAATATCATGTTAAGTATAAAAATCACAACTTTTTTCTTTTCTTCGAACTTTCATACAATTTTATGAATATAATTTTTTTGAGTAGGTATTGTGTAAAAATAGTCTATGATAAGTTTATCATGAAATTGTTTTAAAATATCAAATATTAGGTCAAGTGTATCAAAATATTTATCAGATGTATCAAAAGTTGAGGTCAATAAAATTTATAACGATTATAACAATTATAAATTTATCATTAACTATTTTCATACAAAGTTTTTGCCAATGTTTTTGTAATTTAATATTTTTTAATCAATATATTAGTATTTTATTGGTATATATTTGTATGTATTCTTCTATTTATTATGTGCTTTTAAAATTTTAAATTTGTATGTATATTTTTTTAAATTTGAATTGGTATGTGCGTGCTTTTTCAAATAATATTTCATTAAATTACTAATTATATTAAAAAAATTCATAATATTTAATATAATGAAAGAAGATGCATTTATAGGGCAAGAGAATACATTGGTCAATGTTTTAGATAATTGATTTTGAATCAATCCACAAGAAATTATATGGCACAATATTTGTCAGGCTAAAAAGTGTCATTAATTTAAAATCTTAATATAAGATTGACTATTTTCTTTTAATTAGTGAATCAATCCACAAGAAATTGATTTATCTCAAGTATTATGAATATAAATTTTGATATTTATATTGCTTCTTGTTTAGTTGTTCTGTAATATTTGTTTTGCATTATTTGTGAATCTTTTCACTAGAAATTGATTTATCTCAAAGTGTTATCAGTTTAAACTTTAATGTTTATGTTTGGTTTATACTGAAAACTTTCAACATAATCCCAATAATTGTAGAGGAATTTGTTGCCATTTGCTTCATTAATAATAAAATTTTCAGAAAAAGAAGCAGTTCCTCATTCATGGATGGAGATGATATTTTTAATAATGAATTTAGAGTAAGAAATATTTTTACTCTTTTGGGGATAGTGAGAAATCTCAACACTTCCCAAATTTGAGAGAATATTCTCATAAAACCCTCTGCTTTTGTAGGTTTTAGTATCCCAAAAATTATTTGGAATATACTTTGTCATCAGAATCCATGGGGATTCTTTAAGTTTTTCATATCTTGATCATATCAGTAGTATAGCTATGGATCTTTTTCACGACACAGATTGGAAATTACTGAGGACATCTATAGTTTATGAGTTAATGATTTCTCCGTATTGTATCAATAGTGTCTCACGGACCTTTTCCATAACAAACTGGCCTAGGTATTCAAGAATCTATGAATTAACCTGAAAAAAGGTTTTATGCCCACAAACGCCTGCGCCTTCACTCGACATAATGGCAAAAGGGCTACCCCACACGGTTAACTCATAAACCAGAAAACTCAGCCCAGCAAGTTAAAACCTTAAAGACACATCTTGATACGTGTTGGACAAAATCTTAACTCATAAATATCACTAGACAACTCAAACCAATCGGTCGAAACCATTCACTACATATCGATATAATTAGATCAGATCAAGCGACTTATGATCTCGAAAACACATGAAATAGTAGAGTATGAGATCCTAGATCATTGATTCAATACGAATCTCTAGCCTGCCATAGGGCTAGAGATGTTAATCCGGGCTGGGTTAATAGGGCCGACCCATTTAACCCTGAAAAATGCAGGGTTAGGGCCATGTTTTCATTGGCCCGTTTAAATCCGGGCTTTTTTGGCCCGGCCCTATTAGCCCACGGGCTAAACGGGATAGCCCGCCGGTTAACCGAGCCCGCCTGCTAGCCCGCATAATTTTTTTATTTTATATATACATAATAAATATATAATATAATTATTAGTTATTATTATTATTATTAATTGAAGTTATCTTCAATTTTTATTTAGGGGTTATATTAATTTTGAGTATTTATATTTGAACTTTTAAATAGCAATGAATTGTTAAGTGTTTAAGTGTTAATGTTTGAACTTTTGTAATTATGTTAAACTATTTTTATTAATTTTAATGAAATTATGGACAATGTTTATGTTCTAGTTTAAATATTAACATTTTATGATAATTATTTTAGATCGTATGTTAAAATTTAGATTTTTTTTACATAACCCGTTTATGGCCCATTTAGCCCGAGGACCGCTAGGGTTAGAGTTAGGTCTCAAATATTAGAGGACCGTTAAGAATGAACCGGATAAGACCCTAACCCGTTTAGCACGAAGCCCATTAGGGCTGACCCTATAGGGTTAGGGCTAGCCCGTTTAACATCTCTACATAGGGCGGCTATGGATCTTTTAAATAAATATTTAAAAACAGAAAATTAAAAGAGGGGGATTACCCTTGAAGAGCCAAAGTAAGTACTCCGGATATAATTTAAACTTCAAAATATTTTTACAGGAGAGAAGAGAGAGAGAGAAGAAGAGAGAGCAGATTGTCTAAGTCCTGCCTCTTTACAACTAAAACACACCTATATATAGGGGGAGAACTGGACATGAAACCCCGGATTTCATCCCAAAATTAAAAATATGAATAGTAAAAAGTGTGAATAGTGATTTTACTATTCATGAACAGTACTTGGTCTGGTGAGGTCAGCGATGACATAAGCATGGCATAGGCTTATGCTGTCTTCTTGCAGTGTATTTTTAACCTGCCATGATAGACGCTTATTTTTCTAAAAGACTTTTAGTCTTAAGGAAGTTTTCATGACCGTATTCTTCATGTTCACGGAAATCTTCAACTGCATTTCTTCGGAGAAGTACTCTTTCACTGATTTGAATGAGTCTGTTAATTCCTCCTATTTTCTTTTGTAAAATTTTACAATAATTTCTTCCCCTTATGTCTTGGAAATTATAATCATTCGTGATATCAAAACGGGTATTCCAAATATTGGAATCATATTCAGATTTTCTGATGTAGTTTTTCCTTCTGATGTCGTCAATTATTTCCATCTTATTTTCCTTTGAATTTCTCTATAAGAGTATCCTTCAAAATATCAAAGCTTTCCTGTATGGAGAGTTCCAACCCTTCATTGGGGTCTTGGGCATCCTGTAAATCAGAGTTAGATGCCATTGTTGAATCCGATTTTGAATCAGGAATATCCTCATCTTGAAACATGTTCTTTTTTATTTGATCCATATAAAGATCAACAATTTTTTCTTTGGGAAATATTCCCTCGTACTTCTTTGAGAATTCTGGGAAAGGAGGAAGAGACTTGGTCTCTTGTTGCTCAGGATCACTTTGGATTCTGTTAATAACGGATTTAATTCGATCAATATTTTCTTTGATGGGGGATTCATTGGAATCTTTAGGAACAATACTTAGGTTGTTCCAAAACTGAGACATATGTACCCTGTATAAACAAGGGGTCCCGACATCAGTATAGCCAAATTCTGGCTTCCATTTCCAGACCCATGGGATACTGGAGTCAATAAAAAATCGACAAAGAACTTGGTCTTTTGTCTGATGGGTCTTCATATGTGAAGTTGCAAGAACATAGTCTTGAAAGATAGGTTTGACCTCTGGAGGCAGAATATCTGCTGAGGCACCATAAATACTCCACCAAGAAATAAACCAATTGGGGAGTGGTGATTTTGCAACATTGTCACAAATCTTGAAAAGCCACGTATGAGTATGCTTATCATTTTGGTAAAGTAAAGTTTTTTTAAAACTTTCAACATAATCCCAATAATTGTAGAGGAATATGTTGCCATTTGCTTCATTAATAATAAATTTTTCAGAAAAAGAAGCAGTTCCCCATTCATGGATGGAGATGATATTTTTAATAATGAATTTAGAGTAAGAAATATTTTTACTCTTTTGGGGATAGTGAGAAATCTCAACACTTCCCAAATTAGAGAGAATATTCTCATAAAACCCTCTGCTTTTGTAGGTTTTAGTATCCCAAAAATTATTTGGAATATACTTTGTCATCAGAATCCATGGGGATTCTTTAAGTTTTTCATCTCCTTCTTCGAGTATGATGATCTGTTCCCTCTTAGGAGAATCAAAGAAAATGTATTATTTCTTAGTAAGTGAGGCATATGAGCCTTCTTCTTGTGGAGTTGAAGAAATATCATCAACTTGGATATTTTTTCCCTTCTGTCTCAAGAATTCTTGGAATTCTTGTTCAAGGTTATCCCGATTTTGAGAAGAACCTTTACCAGAAATATTCTGGTTAATGAGAGTCCTCTTACCCCTTTGTATAATAGGGGGCTGCAACCTTCCTCCCCTTCCTCTATAAGAGGAAAATGGGGTTCTGCCCGAATGGCTCATTCCTAAAATCATGAAATATATTCTCTGGTTAGAAAATCAGGAAGATTATTATCTTTTCCTTGCTTATAGATTATATCAAAATCAAAATAAGCAAGATGGGCTTGCCAACGGGCAAACATTTGTTTAGACACATTGTGTTCAAAATCTTTTTTAAACATAAAAGAAGCGGTTTTACAATCAGTTTTTATTGTAAAGTGCTGATTATAAAGATCATCTTGAAATTTTAGAACACACTTTACAATGGCTAAAATTTCTCTAGTAACCACAGAATAATTTTTCTGTGTATTATTCCACTTACCAGAGTGGAATCTAATGACATATTCATTTTTATTATGCGGATTAACCTGTTTCAAAATACCTCCATAGCCTATGTCAGAGGCATCGGTTTCAACACACTTATCCCATAGGGGATTGGCGAGCATAAGGCAAGGAATATGCTTTAATTTTTCTTTTAGTCTAATAACTGCTTGAGTGTGATTATCACTCCAAGGAGCAGGATTCTTCTTTAACCTATCATATAAGATAGCAGTATCTTCGGCTATATTTTTAATATAGGAAGAAACATAATTAAGGCTTCCTAAAAATCTTTGTAACTGAGTTTTATCAGTTATGACATCAGGAAATTTATCACCAAATTCGATGCTTCTTTGAATAGGGATAATATTTCCCTTTTCAATAATATGACCCAAAAATTTTATTTTGGTTTGAAACAAAATCATTTTTGGCTTTGAAATAACTAAGCCATTTTTAATGACTATATTCTTAAACATATCAAGATGTTTAAAATGTATTTCTATATCTCTAGAAAATACTAAAATATCATCAATATATACGATGATAAAATCACTTTACGGATTAAAAATATCATTCATAATTTGTTGAAATTCAGAAGGGGCATTTTTAAGCCCAAAAGGCATTACCTTCCATTCATAGTGGCCAAAAGGAACATTAAAGGCTATTTTATAACGATCCTTTGGATCAATCTGTATTTGCCAAAATCCAGATTTCAAATCAAATTTTGAAAATACTAGTGCATTGACTAGTCTATTCAGCAAATCCTTTTTATTAGGAATAGGATGGCGAATCCATTTTAGGACTTTATTTAAAGGTTTGTAATTAATTACTAACCTGGGAACACCACGTTCCTGCTCTGAATGTTTATTAACATAAAAAGCAGTGCAAGACCAAGGGGATTTAGCAGGAACTATAAGTTTCTTTTGTAAAAGAGAAGATATTTCTTTTTTACACAATTCTAAATATTCAGAATTCATTTGACAAGGCCTCGACTTTGTAGGAATCTTGTCTTCAGAAAAACTTTCTTCATAGGGAAGAGAAACCATATGTTTCTTTCTTTCCCAAAAAGCATTTGGAAAATCATTGCAAATTTTCATAGAAAATTCGTTAAACAAGAATTGAATTTTTTCTTGTAATTTAGGATTATTAATCCTTTCTTCAATAGTAAAAGAATTTAATTCATTTTTAAGAAAATTTATTTGACAATTCCTTTGATCAATTTGATCACGAATTTGATTTAAAACCTTATAAATTGGTTTTGTAACAAATTCTAAATTAACAGGTTTATTATAAAAAATACCTGAAATACCTTTTTCATCTACCTTAATAGGATAGATGCTGTAAATGAAAGGAAGGCCAATAATCATTTGGCTAGTAATGTTTTCTGCAATAAGAAAATCATTAGGAATGCAAACTTTATTAGTGCAAACATAAGCACCTTTTAATTTATAAGAAATCTTTAAATTTCCTCCTCCTGCATGGGAAAGAGTTTGGGTAGTTTTTTCAAAAAACTTAGTGGGAATTATTCTCATTTGGATAACACTAATATCCGCACCACTATCAATCATGGCTATAAAATCTCTTTTATAAAAATTGTTTATTAAAAGAGAAATTTTGACATACCATTTTTGAGATAAAATGATATTAATATTAGAAAGATGATTATCAATCAAACTTTCTTTAGAAGAATGAGTTGGAGAGCTTGGCTCACTAATTTCTATTTTTTCTTTTCCTTTTTCCCATTGGGGAAGACGAAAAGAAAATACAGAACTTTGTTCTAGAAGAGTTTTAACACTAATTTTGAGATTTTCAATCTCTTTCGAAAGATCTTTAATAGTAACAGGATTGTTTTCTACTTCTTTAATTTTAAGAAGTTTATTAACATCATCCATGTTATAAAAATTTCTTTCAATATGTTTTGAAAGATTATTTTTTTCTTCCTTGAGAGGAATATTCTCAAAATGGTCAATAATTTTATTGCGTAAATCAAAATCTGTGATTTGTTTAAGAAAATTCATAATATAATGATTGTCAATGACATTAATATTCATGTCTTTGAACTGACCCATAAGTTTATAAACTTCATCATCAGTTATCTCATTAGTATCTTGGATACAATTGAGACATGGCTTACCCTGAAGGCAATTTTGACACTCATTTGTATCAAATTGACTTGAATCAGATAATGAAGAGTTTAACTCCTCAGAAGAATCATTGGATTCTATATCAACATCATAATTTAATTCTGAATTCATTACTATTCCTAGAAGAGTCTCTTTGAGAGGCTCATCAAGATCAAGATTTTTAATCTTGTCTTTTGCATAGCACTGGTTAGCATAGTGACCAGGCTTACCACATCTGTGACAAATAATTTTGTCTAAATAATTTTTCTTTTGAAAAGATTTTTTAAAAGATTTTTTATTATCAAAATCTTTTTTCCCTTTCTGCTTTTTCTCGGAAAATCTTTTTCTTCTTCGGAAATTTGGTTTATAAGAAAAATCCTTTTTTCCTTTAGAAAAAATCTTTTTGGAATTTTCAATTCCAAATTGATCACAGAAAAGACCTAGTTGTTTCTTTTCTAAGAGATTATCTGTAATACCCCGAACCAAATTAGAATTTTCTACTATATATATTATATATTATGTTATATGTATATATATTTAACTTATTGATTTTTATTTCTTTAAGGACATTATGTTTTTAAAAGGTTGATTTCTACTCAACGGTTGGTCCAAAACCGGAACCGGAAGCACTCCTAGCACCGTAACTGCGAATCGGACTTAAATATATCGATGGAATGAGTAAGATAAGGTCCTAAATAGGCTTTTAAAGGCCTTTAAGTTTAAAAGAATTATTAAACAAAAATTTAGACGTTTATCGCCAAATGTCGAACCGAAAACCCTGAATTTCAAAAATCGTCAATCCGGCGAGTAATTACAGTTCCTAATCAAGACTTAATTAGTAAAATGAGTTAAATACAATGTTTGATTAATAAATACAAGATATAAAAAATTAGTGTGCCAAAACGATCAAAATATTAATTTTCGGAGCCCAAAACGTGACCGAATAATATCCGATTTCAACACCGAAAACCATATCGCGTCCCAAAATACAGTTAGAACTCAAATTCCCCTCCTAAATACCCACATGACCGACACCAAGCTGTTAGTTTGAAGAAAATTGGGTCAAAGTGTACCATACCCCTAAATTAAGGAACCATGCTTTCTTTCCTACTCCCCACCTTTCATTACCTAACCTTGACTTCTCTTACCTCCTTATGCACCCTCATGGTCGGCCACATGCTCCATTTCACTATATATGCAATTGTCTTGGTTCATTTCCCCACTTTGAGCAAAGAAACCCAAGAAGAAAAATCAAGCAAACTCCTCTCCTTTATTTTCCTACAACTTTCGGCCATCTTCATTTCAAAGGGGGAAGAAATTTCTTCTCCATTTTCTAACCATAAGAGAGCTTTCATTCTCAAGTATCAAGAAATCCATGGAGTTAGGTTGAAGGTTGGAGTCATTTCCTTGCAAAGAGGAAGCCAACATCTCTCCCTCTCTCTTTAAGTTAATGTCTTTCCTCTCCACTTCTCCTAACTTACTTCATTGCCTTGTTTTAGCTCAAAACCAAAGTATTCCTCCAAGTGGTGCTCCATTCCTACAAGCTTAAGGGTCAAGGGACAAATAAAGCTTCTTTTATTAACAAGAAAAAGGCTCCAAAGGTTGTAAAACCCCAACTCAAAACATTTGGTTTTCTTGCATGTGTATGTAAGCTATGTGTGTTTATTGTTCCATATTTTTAGATACCATGAAACCTTAGGACTTTGTCACTTTTTAATGTTCAAATGCATGATAAATGAAGTCTTGTATGATGTTTTTGAAGGTGTTAAAATGTTGGTGGCATGGTAGTTATGGAATAGAAAATGTAAGTGAAAGCATGCACACAAACCACACACTCTATACACTGACCTCGGATTTCTTACAGGATTCGGAACTCATGTGTTATATATTTTTGGATTATCTTTATATGGTAGGAAACTAGATCAAGTTATCTTTCATTTGAATCTAGTTTGAGCATTTTTTGAGTTTTCGTTAATAAGTTATGAATTTTCTACGAACGTGTGACAAAATGCTCCTTATTTCGAAATTATGGATTTTCTGGGAGTAATCATTTCATGGAAAAATATTTTTAAAATTTTGGTAAAATACTATATGAGGTTTAGTACCTTCATGATTTATTTCTTGATTTTTAGAGGTGTTTAAATATTTTTACCAAAATTATTTCGAAAGTTGCACAGTTTCTGGAATTTCTGGAACAATCTGCCATGTTTTGAAAACAAGCCTAAAACACATATTTTCCTAAACAAAATTACATGAAATAAATTTTATTGTGAACTAGACTTGATAATGTAGTTACTGTAAAAATTTCATGATTTTTGGGTGAGTTTTGATATTTTTATAAAATGCTCAAAGTTTGTATGAGTGTAGTCCAAAATGCAAACTGCCCTACTTGAATATTGTTACTCATGTGTTACCTTCTTGTTAGAAGTCGAGTAAATGTTTTCCATGATAAAACTAGTCTAAATTCTATGTTTAGTGAAGGCTATTTGTTGATAAATGCTATTTGAATGCATGATTTAATTGAATGGCATGATGTTTGGTGTTGATTTTAGATTAAGGACTATATTTTCTTGTTTGCCTTGAGAAGTCCCCAAATTTGGAATTCTTTGGATTTTTGAGAAAAATCGGCTCAAGCACAACATTTTTGAAATAAACTATTAAATACTACGTGAACTTAGGGATCTCCATGATTTATTTTAAAGTTTTTGAACTAGCCTAAATATTTACGAAAATTATTTTTGTTAAGGTCGTGATGTTGGAACTTTCTATGGAAACCTAAGAAAATCATTGTCCTCTTTCTAAACATGATCCAAAACCTAAAATTTTCACTTACAAAATGAATTGCCACAAATTTTGGGTGGTATAAACCTAATTATGATCTCATTATACTAATTTTGTGATTTTTGGTTGTATTAAAATGTGTTTAGAAAATACTTAAGAATAGAAAATAAAAGGTATTTCTTTTCAAATTGTTTCTTTCTAAAATAGATCATATTTGATGAGCATGATGTGATAGTGATATGAAGTTCTAAAATGCCATGTATGAAATTTTGTTTGCATGATTTTGAACTCATTATTCTAATTTTATGATGATATGTTTATCATTTAAAGGTTTAGAACACTAGTTATTGCAAGTTTAAAACCTTTGCAAATTGCGTGCTATATGTTCTTTTTATTTAATGTTTAGGACATTAAAATACTTCATGCTCATCTATTTTAAGGTGTATGTGCTATATACTCTTCAAGTTTATAATATTATATTTCCTTGCAAAGTTTAGGATATTATGTTTCCTTGCTATGTTTAGAACATCATGTTTTCCTGCTATGTCTAGTACATAAAGTTTTCTTGCTAATTTTAAAATGTTATATTCTCTTGTTTGAATTTATGAGTATATGTTTTCTTAAGTGATAAAGAATAAAGAGAATAAGACTTTAAGTGCTCAAAAGTCCCCTTTCGGACAAACTTGTATAAAATCTAAAAGAATTTCTAAGACATCAATAACTGAAACGTAACGAATGGTGCTAGGTGTAAGTGCGAGAATGGTGACGAGGATTTCTGGGTGAAAAGAACGGTGATTATTTTTACAAAAGGAAAGCGTTTAAGGTGGGTGGCATTTACTGTATTGCCTTGAATATTATATGGACTGTTGGTGCATGCAGATGAAAATATGTTTTGACCTACGGGTCCAGTTACGAGGTTATTACCCAAATGCCTACGGGCGAAGTATCTCAAATGATATGTAGTGGTCTGGCTTGTGCAGCTAGGCGCCGCGGTGGACAGAGCCTCAGGGCTATATCTCAAATGATATGTAGTGGTCTGACTTGTGTAGCTAGGCGCCACGGTGGACAGAGCCTGTGGGCTATATGATTAAAAGTATCTCAAATGATATGTAGTGGTCTGGCTTGTGTAGCTAGGCGCCACGGTGGACAGAGCCTGAGGGCTATATGATGAATGATGAGCCTTTGTAGCTATGAAAAATGTTTTACAAAAATAATACGTTTGCGTACTACCAGTCTGTATAGTAGCGTACAGGTCGCCCACACTGAGAATTCAAATCTCATCCCCCCTATTTATAAATCTTTTTCAGGATATGACGAGGTGGAGTTCGTGCCAGTGGAAGAGTGATACGGTTTCCTGTATTGGTATTTTATCATGCATCAAAAGAAAAGGAGTTAAGGATGATAACTCTTATTACGACTTTAGAAATATGCCAAAGTGAAGAACAGTTATAAAATTTCTGGATGATAATGTATGATAGTTATCTTGTTGTCTATTTTGTGCCAAACTTTTTATAAAGATCCTAGCATAGTAAATCATCAAAATGGCCACCGCGTCTTTTATAACAAAAATAAAATTTGTCTTTCCGCTGTACATGTATTCTTTTAACAAAACATATGCTTCCGCTATCTATTTAATGTCATTAAAAGTGTTTTATTTTTAAAGGAAAAAAAAATAGTATAGATTTTCAGTCACTAAGTGATGACTCGGGTTTCTAGAATGACGAAATTGCATTTTGGAAAACTGGGGCGTTACATTATCTCTTTTAAGCTGGTTTCGCATTTTTATTTCATTGCAAAGATTTAAACCTTCTTGAACACAAATACTAATGATTTGACCAAAAGTATAAGACGCGTAAGAAATAGAATTTGCGTCCTTTCGAAGAATTTTCTTCATTCTTTCCGCGAATAAATATGGAAGACCATCAACAAATTTGTTCTTCCAAATATCTTGGTTACTGTCAGGAATATCATAGATCCTTGACAAAAAAGTATCTTTGTACCACCGAAAATCAGTAAGAGTTTTACACCTCATATTTAAAAGAAGTGTTTTGGTATTTTCAGAATTGTTTGAAAGTTTACCAGTAAAATATTCTAAAATAGTAAGAACAAGAGAATAAACCGCATTGGGTTTAGTGGTATTATTTTCTATTTTAATAGAAGAAAATATTTCAATTTTATTCTGGGGAGTAAGATAGTTATGCCACCAGCCTTTAAGCTGTCCTGTAAAACCAACAGTAATGGCTTGTGCAGTTTGCACATCATCATTACCGCTTATTCTACAAGCAGAGCTGTACATAAGCATGCGATGGCATTGGGTGTAGATATATCTATCACTTCCTCCATCTATATTCCATTCATAAATGCTTTTACCAGAATAAGAGGTATTAAAGAAATTTTCTTGTTCTTCATTGAGAACATCAATGGGAGTAGGCTTAGTATAATAATACTTTGACATGGTAGGCCTATCTGCCCATTTCATTTTGTTTAGACTGTCAAAATTGTTTTGACTACTTTCTCCAGACTCAATATGTCTGTTATCCATTTTATTTTGAAAATCATTTTCAATAGTGGAAATATGCAGTTTTCCAAAATTTTCAGTAATAATTTTTTCAAGATCAGAAATAGAAGCTTCAAGCTTAAAATCTTTAATCTCAATAGGAGATTGAATAGAAGGAACAGTTGCAATAACTGGATTTTTCCTTCTTCTTTAGAAATATCAGTCTTAGGCTGATTTTTGTGTTGAAAAATAAGAGAATCAATTTTCTCATGTAGTGAAGCAATTTCTTCACTAAGAATTTGAAGAGAAAGATTGCAAAAAAAAAATTTCTTAAAAATTTCAGCAATATTGTGCAAGACATCTTTTTCAATAATTGTTGAAAAAAGAGAAAAATTTAAAGTTTTTCCTTCCTTTTCAATTTGGAAAGGAATATTAGGAGGATACACGGATTTTCGAATATCTCCTGAAGAAACTATTTTATAAGTTCTTTCTATTGTAGAAATTTGGTCAATATAAAAGATTTTTATAAACCAAGGAACAAAATAAAATATTTTATTTTGTTTTGTACAAAATTCATAGAATTTGTCAACGAAGTAAGATAATTCTTCTTTTGGAAAAGAGTTGAAATACCAATCTCTAAATTTTTTCCATTTTGGATCATAAAATTCTTTGTTGATATGGGCTCTATTTAAGGAGCCTTTATTGAAATCCAAAATTGGTTCAAAAATCATTTTAAACAGAAAAATCACATTCCGAAATTGTTTCGGGAAGTTTTTCATTATGAACAATATTGTTTTTATTAACAATAATATTTTCATTTATAAAATCATTATGTTGATAAAACTTTTCATCTTTTAAAGAAGAAGTGGAAGCTCTTGAAGTAGAAGGAACATTGACTTCATAATCAAGAGGAGAAAACAAAGTATAACCAGACATAGATCTAGTATAAGAAGAATTTCTTCTTTGGTTATTATGAAAACCAATCTTAACAATACCATTATTACTTTGAGTAATATGGTGGAAATCACTATCAAGTGAAGGAATTTTAGGAACAGAATGTTCAAGAATCCAATTTTCTGGGAAAATAATCTCATCCCATTTAATGGATCTACGAGTACTAACATTGGAATTTCCAAAGTTTGTTTCTATGAGAATTGTCTCATTTTTATCCTTATCTACCCTAGCACAATTGGGATTAAGGGTATGCAAAGGTTTAAAATAAATGCGATAGCAAATACACATGACTTTAGATCCAGGCATATAATTATAACCATGTGTTTTAAAATTTAATGTTAAAGCATCAAGAATATTATTAGCAGATAAAGACAAAGATAGATTAGGATATGCGTTAAAATAAACGGGTCCTAATGCTAAACTAGACTGGATAATTCCCATGAGGGATTGTTTCCAGTTAAGATTTCTACCATCTCTTAGAGTGGCTAAAAAACTCTCTGGTAACCCTTTAAGGGTTAAAGGTCTAAAAGCAACTTGAACACATCCAATATGGATGAATTTATAAGCCTTCATATAAGGAGAAATATCATGGTAGTTTAATAAATTTAAAACCATTTCTTCCTCATGAAGAGGAACTAAAGACTCAGTTGTTTTTACAACTTGTTTGAAACTGATTTTTTCAAAAAGTACAGATTTGTAAACCGTTTTAAGTTCAATCTTTGGAATACTTCATTTATTGAGTAAATCTAAATTTTCAGGAACATCATACTCCTGAACCAAACAATTTTTCTCTATATGAGAAGAATTTAAAAGATTCATAGAATTTTTATGAAATTGTATCGAATCAATAATCATCAGA
>JAPKLY010003019.1:0-20926 GCA_026898435.1 Prunella vulgaris | reverse complement strand
GAGAGACAACATCTTCAGCAGCATTCACGGGAACATCATGCAGGACAACCTTTTCTTTCCCTTTCTCTTTACTTGATGATTTTCTCTGAGCAATGTACTGATTCAACGGAATGTTCATGCTGGAATTAGTTTCCTCCAAGCTTTCCTTGTTTCCAGTTGGAACAGGGGAGGCTTCTTTCTCCTCATTCTCGCCAAATACCTTGATAGGATTAGAAGCAATCCCATCTTCCAGTACCTTTCTCCTCTTTCAGAATAGTTCACCTTCTTTCCCATTGTTCTGTTGGAAATACTCCGTTTACCACCAAGAGCTGCATTCTTTCCACGCCCACGACTACAAACTTTTTGGACCCGCTCTCCCAGGTGCAGAGATTCGCTGGAGCATTTAGAGTCGCCGGAACTATTTTTCGAGTCAGTTTCACCCTCTGATGCTCGTTCATTGACATAGTCTTCTGGATGAGCCATTCTTCTCACCGGTTCCAAGTCAATCACACTCTCCCCCACAATGATTACAGGGTAGTCATTTGAAGGCCAAGCTGATTGTAGGCAGCTACCATATCGTCCATCGTCGACTCCGCTGGAAGTTTAATTTCAATCGGACATGTTTCCAGCTCCTGTGGTGTGGGTTTTGAGGTTTCAGGGACAGTAGGTGTTATGGAAGAGGATGGAGCCATTTCGGCTTGGATTGAGAGAGGATTTGTGAAGGTAAAAGTTTGATGGGTAGCAGGAATCAGAACTTCCATCGACCCGATGGTGATCGACGGCGATGTTGGTGCCGATGCCTGGGCATTTTCAGTAGTATTCTGGGTTTTTGGTGAAGTCGCCATGGAAGCAAGTATTTTCAGAGAGTTGTCTTGGGATGTTGAATTCAAGTGTGATGATTGTGAAGATGCAGGGCTTTCGGTCGCAGCCATCTAATCAAATTAGAGAGAAAAATAATATTAAAATAATCAAACATTAAATATAAACTTAAATGAAAGGAAGGAGATGAAGTGATACTACACAAGTGAACAAATAATACCTTTTCCAATCTAATGCAAACAAATGAATTAACTAAGGCAATAATTGATATAAGGCAAAAATGATAAGCAAAATGAGATCTAATTTATAAAGTTATGAATTGGAAGTTATTTTTGAAATTTTTCAGCTTGAAGAGCACTACCCATAATTGTGATGTGGTGGTGTAAAACACCACCCATCGTTTTGAAAAATAAGGAAGTGGGTTGATTTGGAAATAAAATTAAATAACTACCCATTACTGCACATAATTAATTAAATAAATTCAGAGAATTATTTCACATAATTAAGACTTAATAAAAATAAATTTCAGAAAATAAATAACTATCTTAGACTTAGTCAAATTTTCGTGCCCTAGCAGATGTTGTCAAATATGTCGGCACACACACATCTCAACACGGATTTTACGTGAATTTGCTTCATTAGTGTTGCCCCAATTTTTTTTTTACAAAATACTATTTTAGTTCATATTGATCCATCTTATCAAAAGAGAGCATCGTAGTAGCGAACTCCGTGTCCCATAGTTACTCAATGGATTATGAACAAATTGATGCAGTTTTGATCACCTTTTGAAAGAGATCATCGTAGTCGCGAGCTCCGTGTCCCATATTTACTCAGTGATTTAGCATCTTTTAGTGTATATTTTTAACGGCATTTAAGAGATGTGTGTCCAGGACTTTCAAATGTTCCAACATGTAAGTACAAAAATAATAACACATCTAATCAAGTTATAAAGTAACTGAAATATAAAAAATACTTAGTCAAAATTATGAGAACTAATAAATGTTGTCACAAATGCTGTCATCATTTGTTACAACTCTCGTCATAAATTTAATCAATAGTGCATAGACCAAGAGATTTCTTAAGAGATGAAAATCTTTGGTCATCAAGGGCTTTTGTAAAAATGTCCGCAAGTTGTTTTTCAGTAGAAATATATTCTAACTTCACAATATATTTCTCTACAAGATCTCGAATAAAATGATGTCTTATACTAATATGCTTAGTTAATGAATGTTGCAGAGGATTTTTTGAGATATTAATTGTACTAGTGTTATCACACATAACAGTGAGCATTTCACAATTTAAACCATAATCATCAAACATTTTCCTTAACCAAAGTAATTGAGTACAACAACTCCCTGTTGCAATATATTCTGACTCGGCCGTGGATAGAAAAACACAATTTTGCTTCTTGCTATGCCAAGAGATTAAGTTGTTTCCCATGAAGAAACAACCTCCACTCGTGCTCTTTCTGTCATCACTATCACCTGCCCAATCAGCATCAGTATAACCTAGCAAGGAATTGTTAGTATCTTTGCTATACCAAATACCAAGATCACATGTGCCAGCAACATATTTGATAATCCTTTTGACGGCATTTAAATGTGACTCTTTTGGATCAGCTTGGTATCTTGCACATAAACATACACTAAACATAATGCCCGGTCTACTAGCAGTTAGGTATAAAAGACTTACTATCATCGATCTATATAATGTTGGATCAACATTTTTGCCAGCATTATCTTTAGACAATTTTTGAGATGATCCAATAGGAGTTTTCATGTGTTTAGCACTTTCTAAACCAAATCTTTTAACCAAATTCTTTGCATATTTACTTTGTGAAAAGAAAATTCCATCTTTAAGTTGTTTGATTTGAAGACCTAGAAAGTAATTCAAATCACCAACCATGGACATTTCAAATGTTGATGTCATTTTATGCACAAAGTCTTTCAACATATAATCACATGTAGAACCAAAAACAATGTCATCAACATATATTTGTGCAATCAAAATTTTAGAATTAACATGCTTGATGAATAAAGTTCTATCAGCTTCTCCTCTTACAAAACCAATTTGAATAAGAAAATCAGTTAACCTACCATACCAAGCTCTAGGAGCTTGTTTTAGACCATATAAAGCCTTTTGCAATTTAAAAACATGGTTAGGAAAATCTGGATTTTCAAATCCTTTAGGTTGCTCAACATATGCTTCTTCATTTAAAAATCATTTAAGAAAGTAGCTTTAACATCCATTTGATGCAATTTAATATTAATGAAACATGCAATTGTAAGTAATAGTCTTATAGACTCAATTCTAGCTACGGGTGCAAATGTTTCATCAAAATCAATTCCCTCAACTTGAGTATAGCCTTGAGCAACTAATCTAGCCTTATTCCTAACAATATTGCCAGATTCATCAGTTTTATTTTTGTATATCCATTTAGTTCCAATCACATTAACATTTTCGGGTCTAGGAACTAAAGTCCATACTTCATTACGCTCAAATTAATTTAATTCCTCATGCATGGCATTTACCCAATTCTCATCTTTTAATGCTTCATCAATATTTTTAAGTTCAACTAAAGAATGGTAACATTCATGATTCACAAGATTGTATTTAGAAGACATGCATATGGATCTTACCACATTACTTACGCTCATCTTCCCTCTTGTTTGAATTCCAGAGTATTGTTCTCCAATGATTTGATTTGATGGATGATTTTTCAGTATGCGTGAAGATGGAGTTTTATGAAAAATATTTGGATACTCGATAAGTTCTGACTTTTTAGTTGATGTTGTCTCAAATGCTGGCGCATTATGAGTAACATTTCTATTTTGGTCAGAATCTATAGGTTTTGAAATTTTAACCAAATCAGTAACATCCTCTTCAAAATTTGTTCCTGCAAGACTAGAATCATCATCAAACACAACATTAACTGATTCTTGCACAGTGTCAGTACTCAAATTGTAGATTCTATAGGCTTTGCTATTTCTA
The DNA here is from genome assembly GCA_026898435.1 of Prunella vulgaris. NCBI lineage: Eukaryota > Viridiplantae > Streptophyta > Magnoliopsida > Lamiales > Lamiaceae > Prunella > Prunella vulgaris. Next base: position 17,137 of record JAPKLY010003019.1, on the reverse strand, counting down.
GAATAGCCTAAGAAGAACTCTTTATCACTTTGTGAATCAAACTTATGCAATTGATCCCTATCATTCAAAATGTAGCAAACATAACCAAAAACATGAAAATACTTCACATTTGGTTTCTTATTGTTAAGGATCTCATATGGGGTTATTTTGGAATTAGTTCTAAGATAGACTCTATTAGTAATATGACAAGAAGTATTTAAAGCTTCAGCCCAAAACCTTTTAGATAAATATTTTGATAAAAGCAAAACCCTAGCCATTTCTTGCAAAGTCCTATTCTTTCTTTCCGCAATTCCATTTTGTTGTGGGGTTTTTGGTGAAGAAAACTCTTGCATGATACCCTTATTTTCACAAAATTCAGTAAACAAAGCATTTTCAAATTCCCTACCATGATCAGACCTAATTCTCTTTACTTTAGTATTGAAAATAGTCTTTATTCTTTTATAAAGAATTTTAAAAGCATTAAAAGTTTCTGATTTATCTTTTAAAAATTCTACCCAAGTGTATCTAGAGTAATCGTCAACATTAACAAAAGAATACTTTTTCCCACCAATACTCTCAGTTTCCATAGGACCCATCAAGTCCATATGTAAAAGTTCAAAACAATGTGTTGTCGAACAGTGTGCCAACATTTTATGTGACACTTTGATTTGCTTACCCTTTTGACATGCATCACAAACCTTGGTTTTGACTAACTTTAAAGAAGGGAGACCTTTAACAGCATCAAGTCTAATCAAATCATGAATGCATCTATAATTAGCATGACCAAGTTTTTGATGCCAAAGAGTATTTTCATCTAATTTCACACTATTGCATGTTTCATTCGATTCAATCAAATATCAATTATCTACAGACCTATTACCAATCATAAGACACTCATCATCATTATTGAGCACATAGCATGAATTTTTATCAAATTTAACATGCAAATCATCATCACATAATTGACTTATACTAATCAAATTAGCACGTAAACCATCAACATGCAACACATTGGTTAACTTTTGTTGGGAGAAATCCTAACAGTCCCTGCCTTGGAGGCGAGTTGCGCTCAAGTCCACTCGTTCGCTCGATTAAAAGCATAGTTGTGTGATGCCCGTGGCGCTGAAGCTAGATATTGGGTTTAAAGGATTGATTGTACTACTCATACTAACAAGGTGCATCTTCTTTTCTGGTGCCCATTGTGAAAGAACTCTAAAGTTAAGCGTGCTTGGCTTGGAGCAATTTCATGATGGGTGACCCCCTGGGAAGTTCTCAGGGTGTGTGCGAGTGAGGACATAAGCACGCTAGAAAAGACCCGTGTTGGTTTGCGAGGATAGTACATCAGTTCTACTCAGCGCTACCGATCCAACAAGTGGTATCAGAGCAGTAGTTCAAAAGACCACTGACTTTTCTTACCAACAGTTTCTGAGGAGAAACTTGTGGTGGTCAACTGAACAGATCTATTTCTGAAAACCTGCATACATGGCATCCGGTTCTAAGCGCCTTGAAGGCAGTCTTCCTGAATTCTCTATTGATAATTATGACTACTGGAAATTTAGGGTACTCGCACATCTCTATTCCATCCATGATCAGATGCCATTGGTGATTGAGTAAGGTCCGATCAAATTCATGAGGAATCTTCAGACGACCTGGCCCGTTGTTGGCAATATTCCTGTTCCAGCTGCCGAAGATGAAGAAATGGAGAGGTCCGTGCTTAATTCTGATCAGATTAAGCAAATCGGACTGGATAATGTTGTTAAGAACATTATACTCTGCACCGTTTCTTTCAAGAATTCGGTCAGGCTCATGCACCTGAAGACGGTAAAGGAGATCTGGGATGCCTTGAGGGAGATGAGTGAGGGATCAGAAAAGATCAAGGAGAACAAGAGAGATCTTGCGATCAGGAAGTTTGAGGCCTTCCGGATGTTAGAGGGAGAGTCCATCGATCAGATGGAAGCTCGGTTCATTAAGAAGATGAATGAGCTAGCAACCCTTGGGAAGGAGTTTCCCAATAGGGAGATGTCTAAAATCCTGAACTGTCTCCCTGAAAGATGGGACACAAGAGTAATCTTGTTGAAAAACACTCCGGATCTCACCAACATTACTCACTCTCACCTATTCTCAGAGTTAAAGGCTCTGGAATTCGACCTCGATAAGAGGAAGAAGAAGGGTGTTGTCAGTGAGGAAGTCAGTGAGGAGAAGACTCCTGAAAAGGAGAAGAGCGTGGCTCTTAAAGCTACTCCTGAGCCTGAGGCTGGATCTGGCTCTAAGTCTCTAAAGGACATGAACAAGGATGAGCTGGCCTTGGAATACAGCCTGATGGTGCGGTGTTTCGAGAAACTGAACTCTCGATTCGGAAGGTATAAGAAATTTTATACTGACACCCGTGATCACAGGTACTCCAGCCCCAGGAGATCGAGCCCCCGAAGGGAAGAGAGGAGGGGTTCAGATTCCAGGAGAGATCGTGATGAGCCTGAGCGGCGAAGAGATGAGAAGAGGAGAGTTGATGAGCCCAGAAGATCCAGCTCCAAACTTGAACGATCATCAGGGAGCAGGAGGGAGTCATCAGATAAAAGGTACACTGACAAGAAGTTTGCTTCTGATGTAGATCAGTGCTACCACTGCAAGAAGACCAGACATTATCAGTATGATTGTCCGGAGCTCAGTGCTCGTGAGCGAGAGGATCGGAGAGCCAAGAGAGAGCTCAGGGCATCAGACCGGAGTGCTATGGTTGATGAGGATTCCTCTGATTCAGACGGCCCAGGACACCGGTCCCCGAACTCTTCTCCGATGAGGAGTATGATGACCTCTGCCTGATGGCAGATGATGAGGTATGTTCTTCTGCCTCTTCTCCTGATCACGCACCTGAGCTTAGCTCAGACTTAGCAGGAGAGAACTCGACCTTCAGCTCGCTCTAGAGCAATTGATGGTTGAGTTCTCAAGGCTGCAGGAGACTCATACTCACACAGTGGATGTGAATGCACAGTTGAGTGGGGAAAAAGATCGGTTAACTGAGTCTCTCAGAGTGAGAGATACTGAGGAAGCCCTCAGATTAGTACATCGTCAGGAAGACCTGCTTCATGCTCGGAACAAGCATGATGGAGCTCCACTGGAAGTGGAAAGACTTAAAGGTGTAATCAGCTCGCTGATTGAGACTCGTGACACTGATCTGTTCATAGCTCAGGAACAACTGATGATTGAGCAAATCGCTCTAAGAGTGATGTTCGAAACTGAGTGGCAAGCTCGCCTTGGTGCTGAGCAAACTGCTTGGGATCTTGAGCTGATCTCAAAAGAGAAACCTCACGAATAGTTGGTGCTTCAGTACACCACTGAAATTGAGGCCCTGAAAGAAACAAATGGGCATCTTGAGGTTAAGCTGAAGAAGTTACACACATCTACCCAAGTGGTTGATGAGTTAACAAGTTTCTCTCAGCTGACCGATGGTGCTAAAACTGGGTTAGGCTATGATGCCTTAAAAGACCCAAAGGGCAAGAAGAAGAGAGGTGCTTCAGCTAGCACTTCTCAGGATCAGCCTAGAAATGCTCAGGGTGGAGGGAACTCCGGTCAGAGGGGGCCTCAGGCAAGGCCAAGGACTACTGAGGTCCAGACTCCTCAGGCAGGGCACAGAGCCCATAAGGAGCGTCCCAATCCTCAAAGGAGAAGGACAAACCAGGTGGCCTCTGAAAGGCAACGGAGACCTGACTCCGACACTCAGGCCAGACCTCAAGTGCCAAGAGGTCAGGCCCGAGCTGCTCCTTCTCAGGACAGACCCCAGCTCAATGCACCCAGGCAAAGGAGGAACAGGAGGCCCGCCCCCAAGAATCAATCCAGAGCTCCTGAACCTCAGGCTGACACCCATACACCCTCAACTTCCCAGGCACAAAGGAAGAAGACTGTGTATGTTGATGTTTCTGGGAGACAGGTTTACACTTCTGATGCTATCAGAATTGTCAAACAAATCTGGATCCCGAAGGGTATGGCTGACTCTGTAGGACCCAATACGAGATGGGTACCTGAGGCATGATTCTTTTCAGGTCGCTGCGGGCTACAAGAAGAAGAAGAAGGATCTGATGAAGGACTGGTACTTGGACTCAGGGTGTTCCAGGCACATGACTGGATTTCGTGATCTCCTTCAGGATTATGTAGCTCAGGAAGGCCCGCAGGTTACCTTTGGTGATAACTCTAAGGGTTTCACCAGGGGATTCAGAACCCTTGTTATTGGCTCTGTCCGTGTACTGAATGTATCATATGTTGAGGGACTGAGACATAACTTGCTCTCGGTCAGTCAGTTTTGAGACCGAGGATATAGTGTAGAATTTACATCTAACATGTGTCTTGTGAAGGACAAATCTACACTACAGGTTCTGATTACAGGTGTCAGGAAAGGCAATGTATATTTTGCTGACTTCAAGAGCAGCCCTCCTGAAACTTGTTTGGTCGCTAAGAGCTCCTCTGAGCTCAGTTGGCTTTGGCATAAACGCCTGAGTCACTTAAACTTCAAGATTATTAACAAAATTTCTAGACTTTCTCTTGTAGATGGTCTACCTAATGAAGTTTTTAGCAAAGACCACGTGTGCGGAGCATGTCAGGAAGGCGAGCAAACCAAAGCCTCATTCAAAGAGAAAGAAGCCTTCTCAACTGACAGAGTGCTTCAGCTCCTGCACATGGATCTCTTTGGTCCAGTTACTCCTGTCAGCATAAATGGTAGGAAATATACCCTTGTTGTTGTTGATGATTATTCCAGGTACACACGGGTTATTTTCTTACTGAACAAGAAGGAGACTCAGGTCAAGCTTCCGGAGTTACTCAAGCAATTGAGTACTGAACAGGGTCAGAGCATTGTCAGGATCTGATCAGATCGAGGAACAGAGTTTATAAACTCTATTATAACTGACTTTTGTGCTAACCATGGTATAGCTCATGAGACTTCTGCAGCCATGACCCCTCAACAGAATGGGGTTGCTGAAAGAAGGAACCGGACCCTGAAGGAAGCTGCCAGAACCATGCTGGCTGAGTCAGGACTGCCCAAGAAGTACTGGGCTGAAGCAATCAATACTGCTTGCTACACTCAGAACCTATCTATGCTGAACAAACAACATGCTCAGACACCTTATGAAACTTGGAACAAGAGGAAGCCTCACATCTCTTATTTCCATATTTTTGGGTGTAAGTGTTTCATCCTGAACAATGGGAAAGACCTACTGAAAGCCTTTGATAGCAAATCTGATGAGGGAGTTTTCTTAGGATACTCCTCAGTCAGTAAAGCTTTCATGGTGTATAACTGTCGGACCCTTTGTGTGGAGGAAACACCTCATATTGTGTTTGATGAGACTGCATCAGTGCGTAGAAAGCAGGTTCCAAGTCCTGACACTGAGGGGGTTACCAAGAGAGTAACAAGACTGAGCCTGAAAAATCCTGAATTCAAGATCAAACTTGTCAGTTCTCCCAAAGGATGGGATGATGATGATGAAGATCAGGATGGACCTCAGGGCAACCCTCAGCAAGCCCCAGCCTCGTAGAATGTTGAGTCTCAGATGGTGGGACAGACTAAACCTGAGGTATGAGACAGTAACTGAGTCCAACACTGTAGGGGGAAACAATGTCTCTGATGTTGCCCAACACTCAGAAAATGACTCAGTATCCCATGTTCTTGCTCGTTCCGCTTCTTTGCCTGTTATTGTCGAGACTAATGTTTCAGGATCAGGCGAAGGGACGTCAGCAGCTCCCAGTGCAGCCGTCAGCAGGAGACGGTGGCTAGATGATCACTCATTGGCTGATATCATTGGTGATGTCAATGAGGGGGTCAGGACGAGGTTGTCCTTTGGCGAGAGCGCTATGTTTTGTTGTTTCCTGAGTGATCAGGAACCTAAGAGCATAGAAGAAGCTCTTGCTGACCCCAACTGGATCTTAGCCATGCAGGATGAGCTCAATCAGTTTAAGCGGAATTAGGTTTGGGAGTTAGTTGAGAGACCTAGGCGTCAACATGTTATTGGCACCAAGTGGGTTTTCAAGAACAAGAGGGATGAAAAGAATGTTGTTGTCAGGAATAAGGCCAGACTAGAGGCAAAGGGTTACTCTCAGGCCGAATGAATCGACTATGATGAGACCTTTGCCCCAGTTGCAAGATTGGAAGCAATCAGGTTGTTTCTGGCATATGCAACATTCAAGAAGTTCAAAGTGTATCAGATGGATGTGAAGAGTGCTTTTCTGAATGGTGTACTGAACGAAGAGGTGTATGTTGAGCAATCTCCAGGGTTCGAAGTAGGGAATAAGGTATATCACCTGAAGAAAGCTCTTTATGGCCTGAAGCAAGCTCCGAGAGCTTGGTATGATACACTTTCCCAATTCCTGATAGACCACGGGTTCGTGAAAGGAACAGTGGACAGGACCCTCTTCCGGATATCCGAAGGGGAGGACATTCTCTTGGATCAGATTTATGTGGATAACATAATATTTGGATCTCCTAATCTGAAGCTTTGTGAGAAATTCTCCAAACTGATGACTGGGAAATTTGAGATGTCAATGATGGGAGAGATAAACTTCTTTCTGGGTATCCAAGTCAGGCAATCTGACTCCGGAATTTTCATTAATCAGTCTAAGTATGCGAGGGACTTGATTCAGAAATTCGGAGTTCAGTCCAGCAAAGTCTCACGTATTCCCATGAACACAAATGAGAAGCTGGATCCTGACAAAGAAGGAGTCTCGGTAAATCAGACTGAATATAGGGCACTAGTAGGATCCTTATTGTACCTAACTGCAAGTCATCCTGACATCACTTATGCAGTCGGAGTTTGTGCAAGGTATCAGTCTGATCCAATGTTGAGTTAACAATGATTGTTTGAAATCAATTGAAATAAAGAAATTGAAGAACACTAAGATTTACGTGGTTTGATCAGAAATGATCTACGTCCACGGATGAGGGTACCTCTCTCACTAATTGATGGAAGATGATACAGATTACAAGTATTTTGATCTCACTGAGTATATGATCGTTCTATATCTCTCTATACATATGTGCGTATATATATAAGAGTATGGAATCCCTAATTAATGCTAGTGATCGTAACCACCTAACAAGAAAACTGCTACAGTGGCAACCGAAAATGAGTAACTGTCAGAGCCCAACGATTTTCAGTTTTGGTTCTGTTAAACTGATCACCCGTTGTCCAATTTGGAAGTTTAAATTGCTTCGTAACTGATCCTGAGTTAGTTCCTGACTTCGGAGTCAGTATGCTCCTTCCTTGTCTTGTCTGTCTTGTCTAATGATATGATATGTCTTCAACTGAGTCTGAGTACTCAGCTGATATCATCAGTAGACCTTTTGTCTTGATCTGACCAACTGACGTGATCATACGATCCTGACTGACCATCATCCTGACCACCATCAGCTGACCTCCTCAGCTGACCACCATCAGCTGACCTCCTCAGCTGACCACCTCAGCTGACTACCATCAGCTGACCTCCTCAGCTGACTCCGCTGATATCCTGGATGACTTTCAGTAGACTTCTCAAATGATCTCAGCTGACCTTATCAAATGACTAACCATCAGCAGACCTATCAGCTGACTTCCTCAGCTAATAGTATAATGTTCAGTTAATCAGCAGTACTTGCTCATCTGATCTTAATTTCACTTTCTTTGCACCCATAACAATTCTCCACCTCAAAGTAAGTGAGATGCCTCCACCTAACCTTCACATCATAGTAGTATTAAGGCACATCCCATGAATGTACCTTAACCAGCTCCAAACAGTAGTTGAACATAGAACTTGGTATGACTTTAGTCAGCATATCAGCAGCATTGTCATCAGTAGATACCTTTTGTATTGTGATCACCTTCTTTTCCACCACATCTCTCACAAAGTGAAGCCTCACATCAATATGTTTAGATCTTTCATGAAAGACCCGATGCTTGACTAAGTGAATGGCACTCTGATTATCACATTGCACAGTAACTTCATCTTGCCTGATTCCAAATTCCCTGATAATGCCCTTCAGCCACATAGCCTCCTTTACTGCTTTTGTCACTGCGATGTACTCAGCTTCAGTGGTTGACAATGTAACCACTGACTGTAATGCAGCCCTCCAATTGATGGTTGTGCCATATAGTGTAAACACATATCCAGTTAGAGACTTTCTTGTATCTATGCTTCCAGCATAGTCAGAATCTATAAAACCTTGTAGAGGTTGCTTGTCCTCCTGAGTCCTCTCAAATAGTAATCCCAGATGTGCTGAACCTTTCAGATATCTCATTATCCACTTGAAAGCTTCCCAATGTGCCTTTCCAGGATTAGCCATAAACCTGCTGACCAAGCTCACTGCATGAGCAATATCAGGTCTGCTACAAACCATGGCATACATTATGCTTCCAACTTCATTTGAATAAGGTATCTTGTTCATCTGAGACTTCTCCTGATCACTCTTTGGACATTGATCAGCTGACAATTTGAAATGTTGTCCAAGAGGAATAGAGACCGATCTTGACTCATGCATTTTGAACCTTCTCAAGATTTTCAGTATGTAATCCCGCTGAGTCAAGAACATCCTTCCAGCTGACTTGTTCCTGATAATATCCATACCCAGAATTCTCTTTGCACTTCCAAGGTCTTTCATGTCAAAGGTTGAACTGAGCTTATCCTTCAGTTTCTGAATTTTTCCAAGACTTTTGCTGGCAATTAACATATCATCCACATAAAGTAATAGATATGTCAGTACCTCAGAGCCTTGCTTTTCCAAGTACACACAGCTATCATACTTGCATCGGCTGAAGCCTATTGACACCATGAAGCTATCAAACCTTTTATACCAATGCCTTGGGCTTTGCTTAAGTCCATACAGAGACTTCTTCAGCAAACATATTTTTCCTTCATTTTCTGATAGTACGAACCCTTCAGGCTGCTGCATATAAATTGTTTCTTCAAGCACTCCATGTAGGAATGCAGTTTTGACATCCAGCTGTTGTAACTCCAGTCCATCCTGATTCACCTTAGACAATAAGATCCTTATTGAGCAGTGCTGCACAACTGGTGAGAACACTTCATTGAAGTTTATTCCTTCCCTCTGAGTAAATCCTCTTGCAACTAGCCTTGCCTTGTATCTGATCAGCTCCTGTCCATCTGACCCAATTTTAGACTTTTTCTTGAATATCCATCTTGAGCTAACAACCTTCTGCCCTTTTGTTCTATTCACAAGAACCCATGTGTGGTTCTTCTCAAGTGAATATAACTCCTCTTTCATAGCTGAAATCCACTGATCTTTATCCTTCCTTGTCACTGCATCAGCATAAGTTTCAGGTTCTTGATACTCTACTTCTTCTGCTACTGATAAGGCATATGAGATCATGTCAGCCTGCCCAAACCTGATTGGTGGATGAATGCTTCTTCTATGTCTATCTCTAGCCAGACTGTAGTATCTCAAATCTTGACCCTCCTCATCTGAATTTTCAGCTTGATCTTCAGAATCACTGTCTGCTGATGCACTCAGCTGATCTTCTTGTGGATTCTTGATATCAGAGTTGTCTTGAGCCTGATTTTCATTCTGAATCCTGGTTGTATGCTCCACCTGAACTGGTGTATGTCTGATTATGGGGTTGTCCTCAGCATCCTGAGAACTTTCAGAAGTACCATATCCCATGACTTTCTCATTGAAAGTCACATCTCTGCTGATAATGCACTTCTTGTGTCCAGCTTCAAGGCACCACAATCTATAACCCTTGACACCTTTTGGATATCCCAGGAAGATGCACCTCAGAACCCTTGGTTCCAGCTTATCTTGCCTTATGTGAGCAAAGGCTAAGCAACCAAACAGCTTCAGATTATTGTAATCTGACAACCTACCATACCAAAGCACCTCTGGGGTTTTAAACTCAATAGCAGATGAGGGAGTTTTGTTTATCAAATAACAAACAGTATTGACTGCCTCTCCCTAGAATACTTTAGGTAGTTTAGCATCTGACAGCATGAATCTAACCTTCTCTGAAATAATTGTGTTCATCCTCTCAGCAAGCCCATTCTGTTGAGGGTTTGCTGGAATAGTCTTGTGTCTTGTTATGCCACTTTCCTTGCAGAAATTTTCAAATTCTTCTGACACATACTCAAGTCCATTGTCAGTCCTGAGATGTTTTAAGGATTTGCCTCTTTTGTTCTCTTGTTCAAGAAGTCATTCCCTGAACTTCCCAAAGGTTTCACTCTTCTGCTTCAGGATGATTACCCACACTTTTCTGCTGAAATCATCTATGATGGTCATGAAATACTTTCCACCTCCATGAGTCTCAGTTCTTGATGGCCCCCAGATGTCAGAGTGTACATAGTCCAAAGGAGCATCAGCATGACGTTTCCCCTTTGCATTTGAGTGTTTCTTGGATTTTCCCAACACACAGTGATCACAGAAATCCAATTTGATTATTCTTGAATCCTCAAATGCCTTCTGCTTGGAGAGTTCATTCAGTCCTCTTTAACCAATGTGCCCTAATCTCTTGTGCCACAAGATAGCATCAGAACTGCCCATAACTGCATTCACTGATCCGGCAGCTGAGTTACCCATCAGAATGTACAAGCCATTTACCTTCTTACCTTTCATCACAATGTTGTTATCCTTGGTTATCAATATGAATCCAATTCTTGTATTGATTCATATCCCAAAACATTGAGTGATCCAAGAGAAATAAGATTTCTCTTCAGCTCAGGTACAAACCTGACATCTTGTAGTATCCTCTCAGTACCATCATGCAGCCTCAACTTTATTGAGCCAGAGCCTCTGACCTTGCACATATGATCATTCCCCAAGAGAACTGATCCATCATCAGACTTCTTAAGATCCCTGAATAAATTTTCATTGGGACACATATGAAATGAGCATCCAGAATCATCTTCACTTAGCTTGACATCAGTAACAGCCAAGACCTCAGCACTGTCATATCCTTCCTGAGTAGCAATTGTGACATCTGCCTTCTGATCCTCTTCTTGTTTCCTGGATTTGTCAAGACAATTCTTCTTGAGATGTCCCACCTTCTGACATGAGAAACATTTTCTCCTTTCCACAAATTTTCCAGATTCAGGGCCTTTACCATTCTTCTTCTTCTTTCCCTGAAACGGTTTCTTCCCTTTCTTGAACTTGATATTCAGCCCTTCACCTTGATTTGTGTTCTTCCTTTTAGATTGCATTTGAAGCGCCTTAGTTTTCAATGCATTCTGAATATCATCAGGGGACACCTTCTTTTGCCTTCCAAATAACAGAGCAACCTTGAAATTCTCCAAGGATTTTGGTAGACAGTTCAGTAACATCAGGACTTTATCCTCATCTTCAATCTTGACTTCAAGATTCTCCAAATCATCCACTGCTTTAATGAATTCTTCAAGTTGTTCAACAAGATCCCTATCTTCAGTCATCTTGAATGAATGAAGCCTCTGCTTCATGAACAACTTATTGGTAACCGACTTCGTTTGATACACATGTTCCAGCTTATTCCACACATCAATGGCAGTCTTCTCCTTATACACCTCCCTCAGAGGTTTGTCTCCCAAGTACAAAATGATGGTGCTATGAGCCTTGTCCAGAATATCCTGCTTCTTTGCAGGTTTTGATGCGGATGATGATGGCCACTGATTCGCTGGTTTCAGAGCATTTGATAATCCATGGTGTGTGAGGAGAGCTTTCATCTTCACCTTCCACAAACCAAAATCATTCGCTCCTGTGAATTTTTCAAACTCCATCTTCGTAGAAGCCATAGCAGTTTATTTCACCAACAATCTTCTCTTCCAACAGACGGCGCCAATTGTTGAGTTAATAATGATTGTTTGAAATCAATTGGAATAAAGAAATTGAAGAACACCAAGATTTACGTGGTTCGATCAGAAATCATCTACGTCCACGGATGAGGGCACCTCTTTCACTAATCGATGGAAGATGATACAGATTACAAGTATTTTGATCTCACTGAGTATATGATCGTTCTATATCTCTCTATACATATGTGCGTAAATATATAGGAGTATGGAATCCCTAATTAATACTAGTGATCGTAACCACCTAACAAGAAAACTGCTACAGTTGCAACCAAAAATGAGTAACTGCCAGAGCCCAATGATTTTCAGTTTTGATTCTGTTAAACTGATCACTCGTTGTCCAATTTGGAAGTTTAAACTGCTTCGTAACTGATCCTGAGTTAGTTCCTGACTTCGGAGTCAGTATGCTCATTCCTTATCTTGTCTGTCTTGTCTGATGATATGATATGTCCTCAGCTGAGTCTGAGTACTCAGTTGATATCATCAGTAGACCTTTTGTCTTGATCTGACCAGCTGACCTGATCATACGATCCTTACTGACCATCATCCTGACCACCATCAGCTGACCTCCTCAACTGACCACCATCAGCTGACCTCCTCAGCTGACCACCTCAGCTGACTACCATCAGCTGACCTCCTCAGCTGACTCCACTGATATCCTGGATGACTTTCAGTAGACTTCTCAAATGATCTCAGCTGACCTTATCAGATGACTAACCATCAGCAGATCTATCAGCTGACTTCCTCAGCTGATAGTATAATGTTCAGTTAATCAGCAGTACTTGCTCATCTGATCTTAATTTCACTTTCTTTGCACCCATAACATCCAAAGAAAAGTCATCTAGAGAGTGCCAAAAAGATATTGAAATACCTGAAGGGTACAGTCAATTTAGGACTTTGGTATCCCTCTGATGACAATCTAGAACTGACTGGCTATTCAGATGCAGATTATGGAAATCAACTACAGGCACATGTTAGTTTCTAAGGAGTAAACTGATCTCTTGGTTTTCTAATAAGCAAACCAGTGTTGCAAAGTCTACTACTGAGGCTGAGTATATGGCGGCAGGCAGTTGTTGTTCTCAGATCCTTTTGCTGATACAGCAACTGAGAGACTACCAAATTGAGGCCACTGAAGTCCCAATTTATTGTAACAATAATAGTGCCATTGCCATATCCCAAAACCCAGTCTTACACACAAGGTGTAAGCATGTAGACATCAGGCATCACTTTATCAGAGATCATGTTGAGAAGAAGGACATCAGCATGGAGAGAGTCCCTACTGATAAACAGAGAGCTGACATTCTGACTAAGGTTTTGCCTGAAACCAGATTTGTTGAGTTATCAGTAGAGTTAGGACTACTTGACCCAGGCTTAGGAGATTCAATCTGAATCTCTAATTAGAATGCACAAGGTCAGGAGGAATGACTAACTAGGACTCAGGATGAAGGAATCTCAGAGAGAATGTGAATGGTTGTAGGGGGAACATACAGTATGAAAAGGATATCAGTATAGACTGACTAAGTTTCAGGATACTGAATTCAGGGTTTGTCAGCCTGATAGGTTACATGTGGTATCAGTCAGAATATAAATCTGACTGACTGGTATGTTTCCTGATTTATATAGTCATCTTATCTTGCTTGCATCATCCTTGATACTGTTTACCGTATTGTCAAATCAAATTATTTTGTCATTTAATCCCAGCAATTCATTTAATATTCAGTTATTCTTTAATGAAAATTATTTGAATTAAATACGGACATGCTCTGACGCGCATTTAATGCAAAGTGGGTGGGAACAGTTTTTGATAATGTTTTGACTTATTACTATTGAAAACCAAAGAGGCTCCAAGCATCTTGCGTCTTAATCTTAACTATTGAATCTCATAAGTCTTTATTTTCTGAGCCATTCAATTAAAATTGGATTTTTGTATAAATAAGGGAAGTTTTTGTTATTGCGATCTTTACGGCCGAAATTATATACCATGATGGCAATCTCAGACGCCTCAATGCATAACTTCCACTGGGTATATTACTTTCTCCATCTACTGGTAGCTGAGACCAGTAAGATCAAGTACTCGCCGGAGGGTCAGGCGACGTTTAAGACCAAGATGCACTTCGGAACCAAGATTTCTTTGATCTTGGAAACCTTGGATCTCGGTGATGTGGATCAGGCCCAATCAGTCGAGATTCCAGTGAAAATCGACCTCTTCAGAGCTTACTCCGGTGATGCTGGCACAAAGAAGAGACCAAGAACAGAGAAGCAGAAGGCTCAGGCGAGCACGACTGGAGGAGTCAAGGCTCAGGCGAGCAAATCTTCAGGGGCACTTATTGCGAAGCCAACGGAGGACAAATCCAAGCCCTCCGGACCCAAGCAACAGACGCTGAAATTCTTATATCCGGGGTCCTGAAGAGCGAAAGAAAAAGCTCGTGGAAGAGAAGGCTGCTGAAGAAGTGATTCAGCATGCAACTATTTAGGGGGAACCTGCTCTTGAAATTGCTCCCATCTCTGCCATTCCAGAAGTTGCACCCTCAGATCCGAATCCACTGATCCTCAACATTGCATCAGCTTATCAGGGCTTGGAGGCCCACTCGGGTGAGGATCAAGGGGAACCCGCTCAGGTAGAAGGAGTTGAGAAGGAGATTGCTGAAGCGGTTCAGGCTGAAGTCCCATGGCCATTCCCTACGCCTGACGAGAACACATTGCCTGATTTTGAGATAGTGGCAAGGGGAACGGCTGTGGAAATGGTGGAGAAGAGGTTTCCTGACCTCTCAGATGCTCAGAAGGAGACGGTTGTGCAACTTCGCACTTACGCCTTGATCAGGAATGACACTTGGCCTGAACTAAGTCAGCTCGGAGAATCGAGAGGATGGGACAAAATGGCTGAATCTGAAGCTGCTCTTTTTTTAATCATTTTGAGATAAATTCCTTACATCACTTGATCAAAATGGTAGACTTTATCAAAACTGTCCGCCGCATCTATCCTGAGCCCGAGCAAAAAGAAATAGGGGAGGATCAGTCTGGGTTGAAAGCTGAGAAGGAGAAGGAAGTAGAGAGGGAAGTGATTATGATTGCTGATGACATTCAGCAAGGTGGCACTGAAGGGGTCAGTGCACCGGCCGATGAAGCACTCCTGGGACCCGGGACTGCGGAGGCTTCAGGAAAGGGTCCAACAGGTCTGGTCCGAGTAAAAGGAAAATGTATAACCCCAGAGTCCTTATATGTTCAAAACTCCTCACGAGCTCTTGCCAATCTTCACAAAAGGGTAATCCTCGTTGAGCGAAAAATAAGTAGGGTCGGTTCAAATTCTGAAATTCTAAAGAAGAAGATGGATAGGCTGGATCGAGATCTGAACGAGATGGGTAAGGATATGTATGCTACGATCGACCTTCTCGGTAAGGTTCGGGCACAACACTCAGTAGATCTCACTATTATTACTGAGCAAGCAAAAGGAGCCATTCAGAGTTGCAATCAAATGGTCTCTGATGCACAAACTCAGCAAGAGGATAAGCTTGCCACTTTTCTTGATCAACAACTGACTGAGAGGGTTGATCAACTGGTTGATGAAAAGATGGCCAAGCTGAAGGCTGAACTGAAGGCGGAGCTACTGAGTGAAATGTCAGAACAAGAGAAAATGGAGATTGCCTCTGCCCTGGACAATCGAATGAAAAGCTTCAAAGGACGACTGAAGGCTGAACACAATTCAACTATTGATAAGCTCAGTGTTGGTCTGTCAGGGATGGCCGGGCAAATAGGGCAAATTCAGGTTAAGTAGACTGAGATGGACAGTCAGTTCAGCTTGTTGGCAGAGTCAGTAAACGAGGTCGTTGGCCGAATTAATGACGATGATGCCAAAAAGGGGGAAGGGAAGAAGCAAATTGCTGCTGGAAGAGCCAAGAAGAAGATCTTCCCCCCTGAACTGAAAGTTGTGGACAGAAAAATGACTAGGTTCATCGCTGCCATCGAACCTGCTGAAGGCTCAGATCCGAAGAGGTTGAGGTCCTCTGAAGATCCTGCCCTGGAACCCTTGTATACTGAGATAGAGGAACAAATGCACCCTGGGACGACCACTCAGAAGATGATGGTGATGACTGAGGCGGAGAAGTTAGCGAAGATGAAGGAGATTTCGCTACTCAGTCAGATCCAACGATTGAAAGAGTCCAATGAGTTCCTGACTTCGCAGGTTCAGAAGAAGAAATATGTGCCTTCTGGATCTCGAAAGAAGACTCAGAGGAAGTTGGTGGTCAATCCAGGTCAAGGTCCTCCTCCACTTCAGTTTGTGGAGGATTTCATCCCGATTGAGATGTTGGAGGTATGGATTTCGATCCGGAATAGGTGGGCTTATCTATTCTATGTGGTGGGGTTATAGGACGATCAAACTGAAGATAAAGACGTCATACTCCATCACTGGATGGCACAGGAGCATCCAGATCTCTGGGCTGAAATCATCAGATATGCTGATACTGAAGGTGTAGAGATCGCTCCTCCGAAATTCATCAAGTATCCTCCTCCACTCTTCATAAACTCCAAGCAACTGGACTGGAAAGCGATATCTGAAGAAGTCGTCAGGGTAGGACAAGCTGCCGGGGTCGTTGATGATCGGAACAGGATGAAGCAGGTCCTGAACCGAGTCTTGGAGATGTATGAAATTCCTCAAGCTGCTTGGAATAAGGATGAAGATTAGATCAGGAGTTAGTTGTTCAGGAATTTGTAATAGCTTTAGGATAACTGTAACTCTTATATCAATCAATGAAGTTATTTTATTTTCCTGAGTACAACTTCTTGTTGACTCCTGAATTTACTTTTTTGTATCCTTATAAAAAATTGTACTAACCCATTCCTTGTTTTCATCTTATAGACTGAGTGTCTAGTTTGTCAGGTGGTACTGAGTTGTTTACACTGACTGAGTCAGTTGATTGTATAGATGAATAGGAATTTGCTTAAGGGTTTTGGCATCATCAAAAAGGGGGAAATAGTTGGGACAATCTGAGTATTTGATTAGATCCCAAAACCCCTGATGAATTTGCCTAAGTGCAGTTGTTCAGGTTTGTCTTGTTCAGGATAGTTAGGTTAGGAATTCAGTTCAGGGGGAACGTGCTGAAGACTGAAGAATATTGGAGTCGACCCAATTTACTGAAGTCTGATGTGCAATCCATCCTGAAGAAGTCAGAGTCAGTCTTGCTGAAGATTGCCTGAACTGAAGCTGAAGAACGAAGCCTGATGATCCATCCTGAAGACAATCCTGAATTACCATTGGCTGATGTTTCAACTGAGTACACTAAGCATACTCAGACAGAACTTAGTCAGTGAAGAGTAAGTATTACCTATCAGGCTGTGCTGAATGCACATAAGACCTGACTTAGGCATTGGTTCAGTTTAC